>OMOU01075993.1:0-16407 GCA_900312585.1 Malacocephalus occidentalis | reverse complement strand
GCGGTTAATTTTCAAAAACAAAAAAATAAAGAGGGCAGGTAAAATAAACATGCATGTCATATTTCTGCAAACTAGACAGGCGAAGTCCTTGCAGTGCAACACATTAATATCCTGTTGCCTACGTCACTGGTACAGCGTTTCAGTAAAACCTCTGACAAAAAAACAACCCACCACAAAACTAAGTAAAAAGGTTTTATTACAGATTCAAGTCCAGTTGATCCGAGCACCAAGCAAAGCTGCAACACGTGAATGTGCCAAATGGTATACATTAATCACCAACTGCAAGTTGCTTGTGGAGATGAGTCATGCTATGCAAAGCCACCGTAGTCTCCAGAAAGCGATTGCACTCAGGATCAGAACTTTAATACACAAGTGATACATTTGGGCCCAAAAAATTAAAAAAAAAGAGACTTTTGGTAGGTCACTCGGAGGCACCAGAAAGATGTAGAACACCATTCTGACCAGCACCACCTGAAATAATAATTGTACATTTAATCAGGATCAAGCGCTAGGTAGACAGAAGCACATTAAATATACAAAGTAATTAATTGGTCAGTTTAGATTCATCAATTGCACAGAATAATTTGATGTTCCCAATAAGTGTCCACAGCAAGGCTGCTAGCGGAACTGACTGGAATACATTTCCTTTATGGTCATATCCACAGCAAGATGGGAACCGAACATCCTAAATGCCTTGGTAAATGACCAATACAAAGTAGACATTGCGTTAGTCTCAGTTTAACGGAGCATCATTTCAGTGGACGGTTTGAATACCTAAAATGGCAGCCACTCGCATTGGTTCCTTTCCATTTGGATGAGTCGAGACTCTTCCATTCCTGTTGATTAATCAGAAGTGTCAAAGTGTGCACATCCAAGAGACCGTTCTACATTCCTGCATGTCTAGTTTGTATCAACATGTAAACCAGGACTCCAAACACAAGCAACAAGGAGACCAACGATGCCAACTGCTGAGTTCCTCTTGCACCAACTTATGAACACACCAAGCCACAGCAAGACTGGCTGCAGATACCATGTAGTGCTTCATTGAAGTGACGTACAGAACTGATACAAAGTGAATCATTTAAACCACTCCAACTCACCTGTACAATCAGAACATTTCAACACGCCAAAAAGGGCATGCTGAGAGAAGGCCTGTAAAGCATGGAGATTTCAATCATTTGACATGTTTAATTTGACATTAAACACAAGTTTGAAAGACCTTTAAATATCGTTTTCAAATTACAACCACTATTTAGCAAACTAGTTTCCCCTTAATTACACACTTTACCAGAAACTTCCAAAAGTTCTCACAGGCCACGCAACCACCATGCGTAGCAAGACATCAAATGTTACAAAATGGTGGTTGAAGCGCAGATCTAATGTCACAGCGTGTTTACCAGGGCGGCAAACACAGAAAGCTTGTCGCCCAACGATGCCAAACACTGCGTTTCTCTTGCACCGACTTATGAACATACCAGTTGGAGAAACAACTGGCTGCAGATACCATGCAGTGCCTTGCTCGAGTGACAGCAAGCAAAACTAGGGCCTTTGCTCACCGTCACGATTGGTGGACCACCTTGTTTCCGTGTGCCAGGAAACCTAAAAGCAAATAAAGCAGTATTGATATACAAGCATCCAGAGGTACAACACCAAGCAATAAAAGCTTAACATGGAAAATAAGTTATAATTCACCACCTGTATACAATATGTCCTGTAGTTTTATCCCACCTGGTAAATGATAGTTTCCACATGGGTAAAGCAAACTACAGCTTTACTCTTTGAGGCATTTCCAACGATGCGACTCTATTGTAGAGAGTCCATCGGGATAGGCCTCAGTAGAAAGTTGCCAAGACAAGAGCATAGACTGACAATACAAAATGACTCAAGAGCCTGTTATTTACCTTTATCAAATACCGGCAATGTCATGACACTCCGTCGACATTGATGGTCCGAGTGCTCCAAAAACAACCATATGGGTGTTCCTCTACATTTCATAAACCTGGGTCATCCAAGGGACCTGTGGAATAAAACAGCACATTAGACACATTTGTCACGTGTATAAAAAAAAGAGCCATGTTTCATCGCTGCCGTTCAGACAAACAAGTGTCATTCACAAGTTCAGAGCAGTTGAACTATTTCATCTAATCATTACGACACAATATTCCTTTGACATACTTTATGCAACTTACCAACATATGGTGGCTTCCAGTGGACAAAGCGCATGTGAACCTAAGGCAGCAAAGAGGCAGTTTTAATACACGGATGCATTAGCAGAATTACAGAGTACACAAACCAAGCTTATAATTGTCAAATCTTCCAAGTAACACTACTGTTGCGTGACACAGCAGTGGGTTGCAGGAGATTGCATTAGTCTATGCACAGCAGCATCAGATAAGCCCACCCAATCAAGGCCTAACTTGAGCCGAGCACAAAACATATTTAAAGAAGAGGGAGTAAACGCTTGCCTTCCATTTCACCGTCAGACTTCCGGGCGTCATCACTGAAATGTGCACAATATTCTGAAAAGATTAAAGGCAAGCGTTATTTTCAGTACAAGTCAAGCTCAATAATGAACTAAGAATCGCACTCCATTCTGTCTCAGGCCTCATTGTCACATTTGAGCAACGCAAGTGCTGTAGTGAAAGCTAAACCTGAAGTCGTTCTAGCCATGGCAGTTATGGGATTTAGCCCATGGGCATGGACAGTCCCAAACCGAATGGCACTCCAACGCAATACCAACCAACTGCAGAAATTCAGGGAGGGGTATTTATAGCAGTAGGAGATATAAACATGTTATACGTTATAAACATGTTATGGAACATGTTCATAAACAAAGTGGTAAAACACTTCAACCGCGTAGAGGATTACATTATAGAATATTGCTTCAAATTGGCAAATTGATCACGTTTGGCGAACGTTGTACATTTAAACTACAGCCGAAACAAACATGCAAAGGCAATCCATGGAGCTACATATTAGTGCCATACACATGTAGTGCTATTGGGCTACAGCATCATGGTTAGCCAGCCATTGTATGAATGATACAGCATAGTACATTCGGGGGTTTTTTTCCCCCTTAAAAAGGAATGCGACTGCAATGTTAAATGGGGGGGGGGGGATTAACCATTCGGCGATGGACTAGCTAGTTATCACAGATTCAATAAGTAGCTTAGCTTAATTTATCCAACCAATCGCCACGTGGTGACGAGTATCTGGAGATGCATACCACGTTGCAAAATGGACACAACTACAGTATATAACGTACAGCGATATAATTAATTCAAGTCTGATCACATGAACTTCAGTTACGAAACAAGCGATTTCCATGAATAACTTGTAATACAACACTCACCGTTAAGACGTGACTGTAGAAAGCCCACCGCCGACGAGAAGACCTTCCTGTGAGTCGGTGTAGAATATATAGCCTGAACCACGACACTTTTACCTTTTTACGGCATCACGTATTCCGGTCCGTGAGTTTTCTTTTCCTATGATGGTAACGGACGGTCACCGCTGAACTCATTTCATTGGTCGCTCCGACCACGCCCCGAACTAAATTCATTGGTTGGGGTTGACACTATGGGGTTGACCCACATTTTAAACCCTCTGCTATGTTGTTAGGATTACAGTTGAAACTATTAGCCTACATTAAACATGTGTCTATGGGGTTTATGAAGTGCTATATAAATATAAACGGAAATAGAGAGCTGTTGATCGTTTTTATTGTCTTAATCAAAAAACGAGAACCAGAGAATAGGGGATTTTTGCTAATGCCCTGGCGGCATCTCAGTGCCCACAGTCGGGGTTCCTCGCGTATTAACCCTCTCCTGGAAACCAATCCACAACTCTCTGTGGCTCTGTTTCCAAGATAACAATGAACAGAAAAACTATTAAGACATCTCAGATAATCAGGAAATTATTTCGTCAACTATAATCAATTGTATGTAATTTGTATTGCAATTTACTTTCTCCATCTCCAGAACACAGCCTGGGACTTTGGTGTCCTTGGGACAAAGCCAAGTTGATTAAAACCTCCCGCTGGTTCTCTTGGTTTCTATTCAAAAAAATACTTTATCAATACATTATCCAATGATACCCATACCCATCATCACCACTGCCACCATTATTATTATTACGAGCCAAAATATTAGGAATAATACATTTCATGACATAATATTTCATATGACATATATTTCCACTAGGGATAAGCCCCTAGTGGACACAAAGGGAGTTGAAAATGTGTAGTTGTGTGTAGTTGGGGTTTTAGGTTAAAAGTGATGTAAAAGTGTTCCAATAGTAGTGTTATTTGCAGTTGCGGTTGCAGCGGCATGGAGTCGCAGCCAGGGGCCACGCAGAGCCCCAGTCAAGCTGGGGGACGAGGAGGCTGCAGGAGGACCTTGCTCTATGTGCCTTCCTGCGTGCGCTGTCACCAGAAAACCGGTGGCCTACATGTCAGAGTGGCAGAACATGAGCTTGGGGAGCAAGACGATGGCAACAGGGAACCCGTCCGCCAGGTGCCACCTTCTGTTCCCCAGGCCCGGCAACGACCAGCGTGGGCTACCACCTGTTGTCATCGGTGTGACGAGCCTGGTCACCTCACCGCCCATGTCACCCGCGCCCAAGCCTCACTCCCGGCCACCGTCGGTAAACCTGCTGCTGACCCCATCACCCCTCCAAGGCCGATGCACCCTGATGGGCTGCCTTGGCCAAGCCAGAGGGCTCTATGTGAACTGGGGGCTGGATGGCCAGGCCTGGCCAAGCTCTTGGGTGCCAGGGGTGCATCAGAGTAGGGCCTATGACACTCACTGTCGGAAGCAAGCCTTTTTTGGCTGTGGACAAGGCTTGGGTGTTCTGGCCTACCCGTGCTAAAGGTGGATCCCCCAAACTCCGCAGCCATTGCCGCAAACCAGCTGACGTGCAGGGGCAGATCACGGAGATTGTGCGCAGGATGTGTATGCGCACATGGTGGTGTCACATCAAGACCCTGCGACCTGGCCGGCACACCACCACACCCACAGAGACAGCTCCCGGGAGATAGCAACGACCAGTCCAGCAGCTCTAGCCACCAGTGTAATTGGAAGTCAGGTGTGGGATTATGCCGCGGGGGTATGCTCCCCTGTTCATGTATAGTTCGGGTTTTAGGTTAAAAGTGACGTTCAAACATGTTAATTGACAATTAAACCACAATACAAAAGAATAAATTTCCATCCTTTAAACAAAATTAGAACAAAATGCTACAAACATGCCCAAAACTAAACCGGTGCTAAAAGGAGTGGGAGTTCCACAATAGACATCACAGCAACAGTTGACATCATTACCACCGAGAGATGTGTTCTCCTCTACGCATTTAGAAATGGAATGCGGTGCATTTTACTGCGCTGCTGAGCGTTTGCATATGGAAGCTCCTTCCTTGAACACTGGAGGTCGCCCAGGTATCACTGCTCGTCTTCCCCCGAGTGCCGCCTTCGTCCTAGCACTGGCTGTTGGTTGTACAGATTTTTGGATTTCACCTGTGGCACCTTACCAAAACTATGCAGAGCTGACACGAGGGAGCTATCATTTATTTTGTTGTAGTTTATCAGAAAGGTGCAAATCGGTGTTGAAGGTTTGGGGGTCATTCTTTTGTTTATCTGTAAGACTCCTGCAGAACTGCTGGCTCACATCCTCAAGCTGCTCTCCAGATGTGCCTTTAGGTAAAACACAAAACATCAGTAAAACTATTATTTTGGCAATTATTAAAGAAGAAATGTAATATGGTCGCAGGACAATACTGGCAGATGAAGTAATATTTTCAAAGTTGCACAATGTTTATTATTTTACATGGAATTGACCAACACTTGCGGCTGTTCCCGTCCAGAAAAGCTTCCGCAAGGCAAAAGTGCAGGAGATGAAGCCCAGATGTACTGGTGGACTGGCTGTCTGGTGTCGTTATGAGCACCCCCAATGGCAATCCTCCAGCAGTGTGAGACATATGGTTCTGGTGGTCACAATTTCCAGATTAATCCATAAAGATGATTTCTCCACTCTCTCTGAATGTTGTGTGCAACCTTTTCATGACTAGGCGGTTGGTGTCGTAGACTCTCCTCCACCGCACCCCTAAACTGGACTGGACCTGGTGGGTGGACTCATGGACCATTGCTGCTGAGGACCCCCCAATGGCTGGCGTTGTGAATCCCCCAGCACCTGCTGTTGTGTACCACCCCCTGGTGGCTGCCGCTGGTGCAGAGGCCACCCTGGTGATGGATGGTGATGTTGGACAAGGGAGATGTTGGACCCGGTGTCCACCAAGACTCGGCAGGCCTGGCCATCCAGGTTGCAGTCCACATAGAGCCCCATGGCGTGGCCAAGGCGGCCCACCAGGGTGCATCCACTTGGGGGTTGGCAGCAGGTTTCCTGACGGCGGCTGGGAGCAAGGCTTGGGCGCGGGCGCCGGACAGTCCCCGGCGAGGTAATCAGGCTCGTCACAGCAGGTGGTAGCTGCTCCCTGTTCTGTTCCGTGGACAGGCGCTGACCAAAGCATCTCTCCAGTGCAGCGGGGAGGCCCTCAAAGCAGCCCTGGTCCCCTGGGGGCAGGTCTAGAAGGACCTTCGCTGCTTGCCCCTGCCAAGGCCAGGTGGACTGCAGCCTCCTTGTCCCCCCATTGGTTATACTGCCCTGCAAGCCGTACTTGGGCTAGGTATGGCTCCAATGGCGTAACCCCAAAATACCATGGCAGCATGGCTCTGTGCACCCCCTGGCCGCAACCCCACGCAAGTGTCGGCATTGCAGTACACCCTCCGGCCGCCGGGTGGCAGGCTGCACTCATCTGTTTATTCGCAGCCACACCAAATGAACACCCGCCAACTGCGCGTCACTCCAGGCAATAACCTTTGCACCAAATGCTGGCACAAACTGACCATAAATGAATAAACACAATCAGGCTACATATACATTAGGAAAAAATCGATTTTAACCTAAAAACCAAACTTAGTCTTTGGGCTAATGGGAAAGGCATTTTGAAACGCCTTTAAAAATGTGTTATTTTAAATATAAGTATCTGCTATTATGTACTATTATTATCTATTCAATAAGAATGATCAATATCTAGATGCAATAAAAAAAATATATCGAATCATTTATTATATTAAAACGTATTATATTTAAAGCATGTCCGAATAAATTATATTATAGTTACATTGTATTTAGTTTGACAATACGGTTTCTGCAGTGACATCTTTATTGCATTGTTTGCTTAAAACTGTACGTGACTCAACAGTGACACTTCTCACTTCTCACTTGTATGCACATTATGTGTATCTACATTTGTATATGTGTATATGTTGCATTATGTGTATCTTCAAACTGTCCCATGGGCTGATCCCGATTGGGGGGGGGGCGCGCGGTGAATCTGCAGATCTCTTGGTAATGTAGCACCTGATATCGCCGTGTTGATGTTGAAAAAAGACTGGAAATATAGTTACGCTTAACCTCTCCCTCCCCTCAAACTGAACCTTAACCTCCAACTCACCTGATTGGTCAATACAATGATGGCCCTGGAGCAACATTAATTATGATTAATAACACCAATATGCTGATATCAGGAACACCATGACCAGACCATTCCAGTTCTCAGCAACAAATCTGACCTGGAATGAACTGGTGCTCATACGATTAACATTGCACGGTAGGCAATTTGGTGTACTCGTGCATGTGGAATGACAATAAAGTTTAATCTAATCTAGGCAGATGACGTGTCAGAATGTTTCCAAATGAGTTTTAGACAGTTTGTGTGTTCAAATGAAAGTTTTTTGTTTTTTGTTACTAAATAGAGTTGACTAATTCTATATATAGGAGACTATTTCAAACGGTTTATTAAAATAATGTTTTAGAGCCAAATATGCTATTTTTATCAACCGAAATGTAGGGGCCAGGGAAGCTGTACTCCCAAAATAAACAACTGATATGTTAATAGATTATCATAACATCTAGGTAAGTTATTCAAACGCAGCCTACTTAAAGCACAAGCTACAGATATGGCCACTAGCGAGCCCCATCCAGATGCTGATGCTCATATGGACTAACCCGTATGAGCATCACTTCCCAGGCGAGCTGTGTGTCTGTGCGCATGGCTCTTCTGACGTCGCTGTTAAGCCTTTCAAATCTGCTTTTCTCTTATTAGCGACCTCCTCATTTCCCTGCTGTGCTCAAGACCAACACCAATGGCATGTAATTGTAAAGATTAACATCATTGAGGATGTGTTTAAGATACAATACATTTTAGTACATGCATTTAACTATGCCAGTTAGAAAGAAAACTAAAAAAGTGAATGAATAGGAACTTCATTAGACTTTAACCAGGAGCCAAGAAACAGACCGTGACTGCAAATAGATAGAAAATCCCTTCAGTCGCACAAGCTACAACCGCCTCAAGAACCTAAGAAAAGGTAAGATTTATTTTTGTGTTTATAGGATAAGGTAGGCTCCCTTGTGCAGTTTGCAGGCGAGAAGAGTTAGACTCCTTGTTGTATTGGTGTTGACATTATATACGACCAGTAATGGAAAACAGCAACCAGCTAAATGAACGGAGTTTGAGAGGGGTTAAGAGGGGTCACAGAAGATGCAGTACATTCACAAACAGATAATGGCTTTCCTTCCTGGCTTCAGTTTCAAATAGGCCTACTGGAATGAATAGTTAAAACACGTTCAAGTACCAATGAAAAATATGAATATTACACTCTTCGTAGTAGTCGTAAAAACAAGAAGTAAGTCGTAAAAACAAGAAACACGTGCGCTGAAAGATTTTTGTGGGTGAGATTTGCATATACCCAGCCCCCCCACACGCACCAAGTAAATCACGTGACGTCCAGTCCCGCTACGGCGCTGTTTTCCTATAAGCCTGTAGATGGCACATGCGGGCGTTGGAAGACAATTGTTGCTCTCAGAGGAAGCAGGGAATACTTACCGCATAGCTTTGCGGAGAGAGCAGCGAGGCGCATTTTGAAACGCCTTTAAAAACAATGATCCGTGCGTGTGCCACGAGAGGTACAGCGCTGTTGAAAATCACCCAGGCGCATAGTTGCAGCGGTTTACACGCTTCACAACAACTATAGACTCTGCATTCGCTTGCTTCTTTAAAACAACACGGTAGGTGGAAACGAGTTTTTACTCAACGCTGCCTTGCCATAACATGAGAACCCGTGGCCAAAATAGACAGCATTTTCCCCAGACAAAGCGTATTTGACTGTGCGATAACATGTTGCCCTGCATATTTAACCCCACAGTGGTTGTATTGGAATCAATTGCACTGCTGACAAGGTTGTCCTCGTATTCGCATTGTTTCGCATCCTTACGCACGCGAACCATGTTTTGGAGGAACACAGTTTAAAAACATGTGCTTCTCGGCCTACTGTGAACTTGAGGGACGCCAGCACTGCAGTATCTTTTCGAATATTATAATCTATTTTGCAAGTCTTTTACATCTTTTGTGTCCCTGGTTCTTTTAAAACCGTTGAACAAAATGGGGAACTTGGCGAAGTATTTAGAAATACGTATTTAGATTGCCCAATTGCTATCTGAGAGACTAGAGGGTTTCAGATTGTTCTTGCGCCATAAGTAAAACAAAAAAGCTCCTGTGTTCTGTTTGACAGTGCCAATTGATCAGTCAATGTCCAGACCTTCTCTTCCCCTCGTAAAATCAATTGAAACAATACGCTGGTACTAAAAATAAGTCTGGAAAGTTTAAAGGGTGAGTAAATTAGTATAAAGTACTAAAGCCGGCCATACACTAAGATTTTTGAAGTTGTGCGTGGGTCATGCGTTTCATTCCGACTTCTACTGTATGAGTAAATCATTTGCGATGATTTAAAAGTTGATGCGCTCACATTGTACGGTCCCATCGTCAAGCCACGACCAGAGTGCTCACACGGCATATAAATAAAACGGTCCGTCGGGCCCTGTCCCCATTCTGGCTATTGATAATTGTGTTTTATTAAGATTTATTTAAAAGTGTTAAAAGTTCCTTGTTTGAGCCTGAAATTTGTTTCCAACCCTTCAAAACAAATTGGCAGCCCATATGGACTGATGACGTGCAGCTACGTTTTTCTCGTTCATATCGATCGTGGCAGGCGCAAACACCAGAGGCATCTATGCTGTTGCCACAGCTCGATCAACCTCCATATTTTTTTGGTCTGCACGATGGCTTGACACTTTCAGACGCTGTTTGACCCCTCTCTACTTTGCGCAATGAGGTCCTAATCGTGTAGAATGAACTCGTGGCTCTGCTTCAACTGTACGAGGTCCTGACGACGGACGACCAAGCCGCAAATGGGTGTATTTGGCACTTGCCCACCTTAACATTTGTATTTTAATTATTTTGGAGTCATCATCAATGCTTCATCAATGCTTTAATCTTTCCACAATGGTATGATTCACACTGTTGCATTTGAAACAACGTATACACAATAATTACATTTCTCTACACGTTTGTGAATGTTTTATGGAAAATATACCTTAATCTCTTCAAAGCCTAAATGCATAACATGTCCCACAAATTCGGCCGCAGATGAGCTTAAATTGGGGTGAATCTTTCGTTTCGTTTGGAAAAGGTAACACTGGGTAGACTGGCCACTCTAGAAATAAACTCTTTTACCAACATCTGCTGGATCCCATATTGCACTATAATTAACTAAACTTAAACGATCAGGTGGATGGTCTCACATCTGATGTGTTCCCCTTTCCTATTCCAATCACCTTTGTGTCGTATAACAAGTGGAATCACACCTGGTTATAAAAAGTCTCATTGGAACATTTTGGTGGACATTCAGAGCTGTGTCTGCGTGTTTGTGGAGCTGGCTGAATGCTAATTGGGCGTGTTTGTAATGCTGGGCTCTCCTTGGCCTGTGAGAGAACGTACACTGGGACAGAGCCATGACTGGCAAACTCGGTACCCTAAAGTCAACTATTGGTGTGGCAGTGTTTCACACACCGTCCCCTAAAATATGATACAATGTTGTATGAATTCTGACAGATACGATGGATGGATTTAGATTTTGCTCCTTCCAGAATAATTTTGTGTCCCACTCTGACCCTGAATGATTTCCACTGTTAGCATGATGTCAACGTCTTATTTCAATTATTTATTTTTCAGATACAATGACTGTTGACCGCAAAGGCCTTTACTCTGGCTTGTTCCTCGCCGAACAAGTCTTTGACGCTTCAGGCAAGCGGTAAACAGCCACTTTTCTCTTCTACTGAGGCTGAGCATTACTTTGGAGATGGCGCTCCGAGTCGTACCGTTACTTTTGATGGTGTTGTTGGCTGCGCCGAGCCAGTGTTCCACACGACTGACTCCACGCATCTCCTTTCCCCAAGGTGAGTGTCTGGCAAATGTTATGTGTTTAGTGTGTCCCTTTTTATTTCACAAAAGGGAATCACACACACAGTCTAGACGTTTTGGCTCGTGATTATACACTATATATGGGAGTACGTAAAAACAAAACATTGCAGCAAGTCAAGAAAAGGCCCAGGCGTTAGAGGAGTCATGTAATATGAATTTTTAACAGTCGAAACAAGAGCTCAAAAGGAGCGACTTGGTGCATAGTGTTCATTGAACCAGATCATTCCATCTTTTATAATGCTTATTTTAAGTCATTGGTAATGAGGTGCTACACAAAAAGTATAAAATGGACTACTTTATAGCTCCAGAAGCTAAGTGCTTGTGAGCCAGGATGAAGGGTCCAGGTGAAACATGTCATTGAGGTAACAATGGGGATGGGATTCAAGGTTCCCTCCACATTACTGTGTCTATCTCTTGAATATGGATGGATGGATATTGGGGTTGGATTTTAGGCAAAGACCCATACCATCAATATGGTGAATAGTGCTGGGTATCGAACTTCGAGACCTCGTATTTAGGCACCGACCTAAATACTTGAGTATTTGAGTATTTGATACCGTTGAGTATCAAAATATACCTCGTTCTTGGGTTCCAAATGTCGAAACCTAAAAAAAGAAGTGACTCCCACTTGCGTCAGTGAGCCATTACAGCATGCAGCATGTTTGTACTGAGGGAAACACACATTCACTTCCCCAGTTCGGCCATCGTGTTGATTGTTTTTCCCGAGAAAGATATTGGATATTAGAAAGGTATTTGCACCCTGGATGACATTGGTCTGGCGCGGGGAACCGAAGACGCGGTCCCCGGAGTGTCCCAGTGTCTACTGGTGCCTGCCTGCCCAGTGGACGGTGCTTCCCAGCAAAGCCGTCGGCCAGCAGCACTCTTCTCTATTGTTTGATCAGTATTTCTACGCAATAGTTGTCAAAGTTGCTTTACAAATAAGCAAAGTCCAATTATTTTAATCCATCAATACAATCACCATAACTGAAATGATTTGACTTAACAAGTCTATGAGAAAATCATACAAGGGAGACAAGATACAGTACATACATTAAGGATGAAAAAAAGACAGCTATACCAATGTTTCCACAAGGGTGACTGCTTTGACCCTTTAGCCGATTGTAGAAATTAGCTTATGGCCTTGACATAAAACAAACCGAAAGACCTCTGCACTGCTGATTCCTTTTCCTTGTATTTTTCTTTTTACAACCACACCAACCATTTGAATCCTTGTCACCTGTCTCTTCCTATGTGATCCTATATGGTTGCTGTCCATGGTTCTGAATGTCAACAAAAACGAACTAATATAGTTAAGATCTGAGAGTTGTAAAGAGTGCAGGAGGTCAAGATGACTTGCTCCATACGTTTCTCTGCTATTGACAGTGTTTCATTGATGCGCCGGTGTTAAACAGGCCAGACGGATTCACTGAACCAACCGGGTGCCCTGATTGTTCAGAAATTGGTCAGGAGAGGTCTAAAGTCTAAATTGTCTTTCATTCACCAATGTCTAGCAGATTTGTTGGGACACATTTCCAACACATGGCACTCAAATTGTAGCTCTTTAATTTACCAACAGCACCAGTTTTAAAGAAAAGTTGTAAGAACACCGTTGACACTTCTGTGGACCAATTAGATTTACTGTGTGTGTGTGGGCGGGCGGGCGTGTGCGTGTACGTGCGTAATGGTGGAAAACTATTGCAGACTTTTTATTGCCAACATACAAAAGGCGCAGTAATGTATAATGTGGCGCTGCATATGCTACGCTAGGATATCTTTTTGGTATTGTATCCTTCGCGACCCATACACCCGCATCGCTATACTGCCCCCACCGGGGAAATGAAGTGAGCATGTTAGTCGCGTAAACGGTTTATTTTTTATAATTAAATGATTATTCGAATATAAAAAAAACAACAACTCGGTGCAGTGCTGATATGTTATTCTTTGCAGTGCAAACAATACCAGCTTTCCCCCCCCCCTCCTTAATCGTTTCGTTTACCGAGAGAGCGAGGCATTCGTCATTCGCTCAAACTCGGTAGGCCTAAAGAAAGTTAAGACATGAATCCCGTTGATCATACATACATCTAATCCTGCTGATTGTGGTTTCTTTACTGTGAAGTGGACTGAACAACTGGGCGCAGCGGATTCATCTCAGTCATGCATCTGTTGGTTATTCTTCATCAAATAAAAATTGGTATTTAAATGAACTCGATGACAAACCGACAGGCAGTTCGATTTAAATGAAGTCATGAAAAAACCGACTGCAAACTCGCTAACTCCTTCAGCGCTGACACAGCAGTGACTGGATAGGGTGCATAGCATGCTGCTAATGATTGAATTAATGATTAGATGTTTTGGGAAACGATCATAAAATAGTATAGTGTTTGGTTAATGAGGCCTATTAAAAAGCAGGGTCTAATTTGTTACAGGCATATATTTCTATCCCTTTTTTCAGAGAGAGATGACTCGTCAAGTAGTCCTGCACCCCTGATCTAAAGTAAATCCAAGGGCGAAGGGCGAAGCGAACCTCTTGTGTTCACAATGCACAGCTACAGTGTGTTGCTGCATGGTGGCGCTGGAAAGGAGACGACAGAATGTGGTTCTATTGCAGCCCCACATTAGAATGTAGAATGGTTCGCCTGAATCTGAACCACTCGCTGAAACACATGCTCTCTGATTTGGGCGACCCACGAGTAACTTATTTTATTTTTTTTCAGTGTTTTTAAGTTGGTAGGCTCTCACAGGCGCCCAAATATAGCACAGAAAAAGTGCCATGTGTCTCCCTTTAAACAAAGGCAAGACTGGTATGTTAGCCCGCAGGCTTGATGTTCCAGTGTCTCTGCCATGGCAGGGTCACCCGGGAGGCCTCTGGTCCGCTTCTTCAGGCCTGACGTCTGCAACACCACCACCCTGTTGCTGAGCGAGGATGGAGACGTGCTGTTTGTTGGGGCACGTGATGCCGTGCTGTCCCTGGATGTGAGCCAGAAAGAGGCCATTGTGATTAGAAGTAAGGTAGGGGGAATATTACACAAGGATGCGTACCCTTCCACCATTCATCCATTCACAGGAACTAACGTTCACTATTATCAGTGGTGCATATATATGAATGTATCTTGCTAGCAAGGGGTTAACCTAGCAACTATGAGTGCTTGAAACTACTTCTATTCAAATGTTACTGTACTGTCAGCAATATATTGTTGTTTCACATTCCTTGGACAAATTGCAAGTTACTTTGGACAAAAGTATTGGCTGAATGCATTTGTTTCAGCAGGTTTTGCTGATTTATATTTCACGTACTTCTCGTGATTTATGAGTTGCCTGCCTGTGGGTGTGAATGCTGCCGATTCAAAGTAAAAAAAACAACAACCAAAAAAACACTTTGCTTCTCAGCTGGACTGGTCTCCATCAGAAAAAGACCTTGTGCAATGTTCAATGAAAGGCAAGGAAATGGTAAGCATTTGTGTTTAAAACAAATCATTTTCCTATTGTTTCGGGTATTATCCTGAAAAAAAAAAGCTCTGCGTGCATTGGATAAAATATGGTTTAGTCATTAGTTATGTTGGCAATTGAAACTAGCTTGAGTCACCAAATGTTCCTTATTTTTTTTCCCTTTTTTAGATGGATTGTCCAAACTTCATCCGTGTGCTGCAGTTCCTTAACACCACGCACATGTATGCCTGTGGAACGTACGCCTTCAGCCCACGTTGCACCTACATGGTACGTAGGGCTCCCCGCGCCAAGAGTTTAGTCGCACTGCCAAATGGCGATAGTCGTTTACGCGTTTACATATGCGCATGAAGAAGAACAAGTATGGCGGAGTTCCACTGGGGGGCCCCCCAGAGACGGTGGGCCCCCAGTGGAACCGTCTCTACTGTTACACTCCTCACCAATTGGGGAACCTTTGTGTGACGCAATGGAAAATGTTTTTGTAATCCTCTTAAAATGTATTTTTGATGCTTTGAGAACAATTGCGTTGCCAATGGACATTGATTTAGATCATAAAAAGTTTGGCCAATATAACCCGACTAATTGAGCGTCATTTATATCATTATCACAATAAATGCCATGAGATAACGTGATATAGTCGCCCAGCCCAGCAATGATGTCACACTTCCGTGTGACCTTCGTCTTTAGTATGAACTGTTGACAATGTGTCACCTAGTGTCACATTAACCTGTCCCACTCGCAGGATTCTGTCGGGAATCACTCGGGGTCAGATTGAACCATTTATTGCATGCCACGCTGTTACTTTCGTGGCTGGTGTGGATCCATTCTTTTCGGGGTCACTCCCTGCTGTAGGATGAGCAATATCATGCCGATGTGAGACACGGCAGACCATGGGGGTGCATCCGCTAAGCCCACTACCTCACATTATTGTCACGGACGCTCAACGTTTGTATATTCTGACAATCCACACTTCCCGCCCTTCTTGTGTTTTTGTGTGTTCTGTTCTTTGTTTTGTTGAATGTTTCTCTTTCCCGTGAACCTCCTAACGTAGCACACGGCGACGTTGTTGATGGCGAGCCACAGTAGCAAGCCCGAGGAAGGCCGGGGTCGCTGCCCCTATGACCCCTACCAGCGCAACACGGCCATCACAGTCGGTAAGCACCAGCTGCAGTCTGCACCCGCTCATCACTGTGTGTTGATCCCTTCCGGATGGTTCAGTTCAGTAAATTGGTCTTGCTTTTGTGTGAACCTTTTTTGTTTTGTATTTATGTTGTGTTCAGTAATATTATGGGCACAGTGACACAAAAGCAACGGATATATACGGCATTTGGCCAAAAAAAATGTGGAAGGTAAAAAGCAAATGCGTTCACAAAACATTTCTTGAGCATAATTTGTAATATCTTTATCTCCTTACCACTTAACGTCACACTTTCAATTGTAATGAGTACCCCATTGCACATGAATGTGTTATTTTATAATGTATTCAAATAATGCGCAGTAGTTTAAAGTCACTGTTTAATTGTCACGTGTACATCATAACACGGGTCCATTCTGAACAGTGAAATTCTGATGTGGCAGGCAACGCAAAA
>OMOU01075990.1:0-12461 GCA_900312585.1 Malacocephalus occidentalis | reverse complement strand
CGGCATTATCTGGATGACCTCCTTATGAGTGGCTGCAGACCCTTTAGAACTCAGAGGCTGGCTCTCCAGGATGGAGATCTGGCTGCTGGGGAACTCCATGAACTGAGTCTTGCATCCCCGGTTCTGGAGGTTTTGAATGACATCACACCTCGCTCTTCCGAAGTCCTACAAGATATTAAAACCCCAGTTATCTGCCAATCATTACGATACGAGGCTTTGGGTTTACTGGGACTTCCTCTGATTACGATTACAGATCAATGCTCTGTGAGTCCTCGGGTTCTGCCAATTCTGTGTGTAACTGTGGTGAGAAAGTCCGACATACCTCCTGCGCGCACCAGGCACAGCTGGGGTGGATCAGGATGCACTGTTCACATGAGGTGGCACTGCCACTCAGACACACGTTAAGGCCTGAGGAGGAGGTGGGGAGGGAGGAGACTAAGTGGTACAAAAACTCACAGCAGCACTGTCGCCACATGTGTCAGAATTCGGCAAGTGTCTGTGGTCCCCCAAGAAGATGTGGGAAAAGGGCCCCAAAATGGCATATCTGTCGCTCCTCCTTTGTGTCAATGTGCGTCCTATGTGCGTGTGTGGTCCAGACTCCACATTATAATAAGCCGTTGGGATGTGGATGGGACCTCAGGACTAGTGATGTATTAGACCTGGGCGGGAGCTCAGGACTAGTGATGTATTTTACCTGGACGAGACTGAGGACTAGTGATGTATTGGCCCTGGGCGGGAGCTCAGGACTAGTGATGTATTTTACCTGGACGTGACTGAGGACTAGTGATGTATTGGACCTGGGCGGGAGCTCAGGACTAGTGATGTATTGGCTCTGGGCGGGAGCTCAGGACTAGTGATGTATTTTACCTGGACGTGACTGAGGACTAGCGATGTATTGGACCTGGGCGGGAGCTCAGGACTAGTGATGTATTTTACCTTGAGCGCTGCGTTGCACCAGGACCTCCAGCAGCAGCCAGCAGAGCGCTGCACGGCGCGTCGACATCACGGCACCTTAAGGTCTCCACAGACCCGGTGCCGACCCAGAGAAGGTCCACAGACCGGGTTCCGACCCGGAGAAGGTCCACAGGACCTCCCGATATCCTACTGGATGAGGTCCTCTAGGTTAGAGATGAACCTCCACGCAGACCAGTCCTGAAGTCCAGTTGGTGTCGCGTGTTCGGTCCGGGCTCGGCTTCACTTTACGCAGCTTGTTGTTGTTGTTGGACTTTATTTTCCATCGTCGTTTTCTCTGCTCAACATACGCAACTCAAGCCGTTTAGAAGATCAACGACCACTGCGTGTTTTCTGTAAAAACTTCTGGCCTAGATCTACACGCACATGTCGGTTCCGATCCATGACGCCCTCCGGTGCTCCGGTGCTCCGGTCCTCCGGTTGTGGAGAACAACTCAACCAACTCAACGTCAACACGTACAAATCCACGTCTCTCGGTAAGTTTGTTCCTCGGCTTCTCCTAAGGTTCAAGTCTCTCCCGGAGACTCCGCCCAGCGTGTGTGTGTGTGGGGGGGCTTGTCCGTAGCTCTGCGTCCATACTTTTGCGTCGGTATCTGCGTCGCTCTTCAGCTCCTCCGCCACACCACAAAGTGGCGCTGTGGTGAGTTGTTCAATTCCGTTGTGTTGAGTGTGTAGTTTAGTAGTTTATCACCAAGATGGCGACTGAACCTGAGCGGATCCTGCTGATATATGTTGGAATTGAACTGTTGGTTTACGGAAACTAATACGACGCAGAAGTGCGAGAGGTCGTCGGAGACCGCATGTGCGACCCTTGAACCCAGAAGTGCGATGCTACTCAGCGGACCAATCACACCTCCTGCGGTCTGCGTCGCAAGACGGTGCTGTGCGTCAAGGTACGGCGTAGAGTACGCGGTTACGCGTAACCAGTATAAGTATAACGTGGCCGTAACGCCTCCGTAACGGTGAGGATGCTTTGAAGCGTCTATGTTCCACACGTTTCAACTGGTGTATGTTACGGTGGCCCAGTAAACGAAGGATACGTGGGATGAAGCATGTAAACATGTATTTACCTTGCAATATGTCCTTTCAACATCATGTGCAATACTCTTTATGTGCAATACCGCTTCTCAATAACATTGCCAACATTGCATTTTACTAAATATATCTTAGCGTTATAATAGACATGCATAGTGAGCCTGGACGTGAAGAACATTGTAAGTTTTATTTTTAATTGACATGAGGAAAAAAACTATAAGGAATGGACAAAAATGAAATACAAACATCAAATTCTAACCGTCAAATACAAAAATGTAACTGAAAAAAAATAAATGTTCCAGTCAAACAACACACTGGTCCATAAACAACCTTCAAACAAACAATACAGGCCTGTATATAAAATAATAATACTTGCAGTATTTAACAAAAACCTGAGGGACACAGGATGTTATACAGACAGTCACACCAAACATATTACAACGTAACACTCCCTTCATTAACTAACTCCTCAGGGTGCTGGGGTGCCAGGAGACGAGGTGGCGTGGACGTCATCTCCAACGCCTCCAGGTGGCGCACCATCCCCCGGCCCATCAGCTTGTCAAAGCTGCCCTCCTGCCTGGCAGGGCTGGCCGATATGGAAATGCGCATGATCACAAAAATTATAGGACATTTTGCACAATATCAATAAATAGCATGCTTTGCTTGTGAATTCTAAATACAGTATATGAAGTATATGAAAATGTAACATGATATCAGACGAAAACTAGTTTTCCTTCCTCATTCAGGTTTTACACATTGTAATTGATCATTTTAAGGGCAAATCTTCTCATTGTAATTCCTAATACTAATATATGATACGTCAATATCTTAATGTCATGGCCATCCAAGCAATAATATTTACTGCCCAGGCTAACATATCTCTGGGGTGTAGCTCATGTCAACAACAGCACAGCTAACCCAACCCTAACCCTTGACTATTGATTACATTACCTACAATAAGACATAACTACAATTCCCTCTCCCAGTACCTAAAAAAAACCAAATACTGTACATGTTTGGCTTCAACACAATGGGGCCCGTATTTGAACTGTACACATGATGCAATAACGTCTGTCACACATCATGTGACAACAATAGGTATCTCACCTTCAGCGTGGCTGGAGGCGCTGTGGGCAGCGTTGGGTCTCTGCAGGACCGGGTCTGCAGGCGGAGGGGTCGTGCTCGTCTGGTGTGCTCCACATGTAAAGTGGAGCCATTCACCCGCCCCGCTGCTGCCTCGGGGCCACCATGCCAACTCTGGAGAGAACAACGCCAGCGTGAGATGCTAGAGAAGAACCAGTGTTCCACATTTACATGGACCTGAAGCCAGACAAAAAAAACAAAGCGTTGCATAATCAGAGTTCTGGAGGCCAACTTTGAGTTTTGTCGGTTTCCATCGGGAAGTTGAATTCAGTCAGTCTTAATATTTATGAAGTCAACAAGGTGACTCACTTCAGATTGTTCTTAAAAGTTCAGATTCTGACTTCAGAGACGATGTCCGTTTCAAACCACTGCACCACATCGCTCTGAAAAGACACATTTTTATAAATTGTTTCATAGCCCCCCCTACTGGCATAAATGTGAATTGCAGTGTACAATGAAGGCCGATGTGTCACTGCCTCAGGTGGCTATCATGTAAAAGGTTCCTTAAAACAGAATGAGTTGGTGTTGTCCACTCAACATGCCCAATACCAATCCAGTCGTTTATTCTTAAAATTCAAGGGAGAGAGAGACCGAGTAAAAGATCTTGAATTATATTTTATATGATTGAATCTTATATAAATTATATATCTACACATATGTAGACTTAAAGTCTGATGGCAAACAAGTCCTGGATGAACGGGGCGTTTGCTTTGAAGTCCACAAGCACACAAGTACAGAGAAGTAGGCATATTGAGAAACGGCCTGCTGCTGGAGGATCAGTGCATCAAGCAACACCATCTATCATGATGTCATAACATGTTGTCCCCACCAGGGGGTAACATCGTTCCTGTTAGTCCAGTTGCCGGCCCCATGTCCCATTTGGGACCCTGCAATGTTAATTACTGTAAACCTTATTAGCTTGGTTGCTGCTCATGCAACATTGAGCATTTCTCGGAATTCAATATGGCGGCCGCCAGAGCAGAATGGTTGCCAAGCAACACACAGACTCAGCACCGAAGTTGCTGTCTTCAAACGTGGCTCAGCCAATCATAATGAAGGACTGGGTCCAGAAATATCCAGAACTACTTGGAATAATAATAATAATATGCAGCAGAGCTGACCTGAACCAGACGATCTACTGTGTTATACTTTATCCTGTTTTACATATCTGTATTTTTTTATATACTTGATTTTTTTGTGCCAGCAAGCAAGTCATGTTAGCTAGCTACTTTTTTCCTCATTTCAGTGTGATGAACTGGCATGATGACTTTTGGGATTCAGTACATCCCCCTCTCAGTTGACCTCCAACTGTATCAGACTGTATGCCTAGTTCAATGGAATAACCCTCAGCACTGGACCAACCTTATATTTCACCTGGGCATGATGCACACTCTCCTGGGCTGTATTGGGACACTGATGAAAGCATCTGGCGTGGACATTTTCATGAGCGCAGCATTTGGTGGAATCATCAGCATCGTCAACGGGAAGGCCTGGACCAATGCTCTGGGCATACCGTCTCATCATTGCCGCGTTGCTGCAGAGTTTCTACTCGAACGGTGCAAAGACATACCAGGAGCTGAGTGACTAGCTGGGAACAGCCAGAGAACACCCGGCCGGGATGCTATGAATGGACTGCCTCGTCAAGCCTACAATGCTGGCGCTCATGTTCCTGCGTGGAGAGCGGAAGGGTGACTTCCTCCTCCAGCAGCACTGTCTCAAGGTGATGTTGCCATATTTATTTGCAGCAGGTCACCACAATTATGCCCACTACCTGAGCTGGTATGTGCGACAGATGGAGCACCTTCCCTAGCATGCCAAGGAAGACGTACTGGCAGGAGTGAATGTCTGTCGGCCCTTGGATGGTGGGTGTGCCAGCAGATCAGTTCGGTGAACAGACGTATATCAAGCGAGGGAAGGGAGCTGGAGTTATGAAGGGCATTGCAGAGTGTCCAGTGGCTGTGTGGGTCAACAGTTTCAGTGTGTGTGCCCACCTTGACATCGCCATGGAAGATATGTACAGTGAAGCTGGGCACGAGGAGAAGACACATGGTGGAGCGGACGGCGAGGAAAAGAACAAGCACAAGGAGGAAAGAGAGGGAAGAAGGAGACTGGACAAAGCCGATCGGAGGAAGATTGCGGTGGAGCTGAAGAAGTACATTCCACCTCCTCAACGAGCAGCATCCAGCTGTCTATAACATCTGCAATGGCCAAGCGGCGCCTGGCACAGTGAACGTACAGGATGCACTGTTCATCGGGATTGAGCAGAGCAAACAGTTCTCCAGCTTGCTAAGCAGTAACTTCCACACAACCATAAAGAAGAAGGTCAAATCAATGGAGGCACTCAAGAAGGCAGTCACTGTCAGGGGGAAGGACATCTATGACGTTGAAACACTGTTCAGTCGGCTATTGGTATTAGGGCAGCAGCACAGCATGGACATAGCCGATATCTTTCAGTTCGAGTTGAGTCCAGTCCCTACAGTACGGCTGTACGGCTGCTTGAGGAAGGACAACAAAGCCGTGCTCGTCAAGTGTCTCGATGTCTCTGTCATAACTCCACCTGCTCCAGATGTGGTGCCAGTTGACGCCGACCAGCAGCTGTATCACGTTGTCTGGCCAGTCGCCGGGACTGCAGGAGACCTGGCTGCAAGCTTTGGCACTTGACTGGCCCACTACCCTCTCAGCGCCAAGAAAATCATCCTGTTCGCCAAGTACGACCAAGAAGCTCCTAGCGCAAATGACCATGAGCGGACGAGAAAAACACCCTCCTTTCATGCCAAAAAAGCCCCAGGAAGTGGAGCCAGCTTCTCGGTGTCCATGCGCTGTCAGGCTTCGATACCAGGTCTTGATGAAGTGCTTGGACAGCCTGGCGCGACCCACGCTCACCTCAAGGCAACAGCAGACAGCTTCTTCTTCCCCCCTATGAACAGAAGAGCTGTACGACAATGAATGACACGCACACTCGCTTCTACCGTGATCGTAAGACGCCTCCGCCGCGAAAGAAACTGCCGCCTACTGATGTCAACCTGCAGCTGCATGTGCTCCAAGCTCACCTTCAGATGCTACTGTGTGGATGAGATTCGCCCTGAGATGCTGAAGGCTCTGGACATTGTGGGGCTGTCATGACTGACACACCTATTCAATGTCGCGTGGGGGTTGGGTACAGTTCCAGGGTGCTGGAAAGGAGGCTCCGGCCGATTGTTGAACCTCAATTTCAGGAGGAGCAATGTGGTTTCCGTCCTGGCCGTGGAACAGTGGACTAGCTCTTTACCCTTGCAGGGTTGTTGGGGGGGGGGGAGTTTGATCATCCAGTATACATGCTACGTGCTTTGTAGACTTGGAGAAGGCTTATGACCGTGTCCCTCGGGGAATCTTGTGGGGCGTAGTGCGGGAGTATGGGGTATCGGGGCCGTTGGTACATGCCATTCGGTCCTTGTACAAACAGTGAGAGCTGTGTCCGTATTCTCGGCACAAAGTCAAGGAGTTCAAGTATCTCGGGATCTTGTTCACGAGTGAGGGAAAATGGAGTGGGAGATGGACAGATGGGTTGGTGTGGCATCTGCAGCCATTTGGGCGCTGTACTGGTCCATTGTGATGAAGAAGGAGCTCAAGCTACAGATAAGGTGAGGAGCTCAGACATCCAGAGGGAGCTCGGAGTAGAGCTGCTGCTCCTCCACATCGAAAGGAGTCAGCTGAGGTGGTTTGGGCATCCTCCTGGGCACCTTACTTTAGAGGTTTTCCGGGCACATCCAACTGGGAGGAAACCCTGAGGCAGACCCAGAACCCGCTGGAGGGATTACATATCTCATCTGGCCTGGGAACGCCTCGGGATCCCCCAGTGTACGTCCTATTGGTTGTCAGCTTATAATTAATAACAATCCTATTAATGATAACGGGGCACCACCCTGGAACCAGGGACTAATAACCAAACAGTGGAATCAGTCTCATATCTTATACCAAACTATTAAAGTTGAATTATGATTAATAATTACTATATCAATATCTAGGAATGGTGAAGGCTTCGGAGTTCTTTACGCGACAGAGGCTGGCTTCAACACAACATTCAAGCAATAACCACAGTTATGATTACCACAAAGTTATGACACAAGAACCTTTATTAAAATGTCAATTGGCAAATGGCATAAAGTAGATATCCCTTAAATGCAATAAGCAATGCACAACCTGGTGTGTGTGTGTGTGTGTGTGTGTGTGTGCACACTCACGTGTATGTGTGCGTGTGTGTATGCACAAAATGGCTGCCAAATGGGGAACAAAGAATCATAAAACAGGAGGGGTGCCACGAAAGGGGGGACTCTGATAAGCTCTAACACGGGTTTCTCTGAAGATCAGATCGAGAATGAATACATGAATCAAACAGGTTTAAAATATAATTTGGTAATATAAATAAACGAGTAAGCATACCATCATAACACACTTCTACCTAACTCTGCCCAGATATCTACCTTGATCGCGTGGTTAGCGACCGGAAGGTGACTCAGTCTTTTCGATGCGGTCCGGTTCGCCTGCCGGGGATCAGCTGTGTCTCTCCCAATGAACTTTGTCGAGTTCATTGCGTATCCGTGGTCGGCCTTATGGAAAGCGGTACATTCTTCTCCCTGGCTCTCGTTACGTGTCGTTCTGGTTCTGGCGTCTGGAGCTCGGTGGCAATCGTCGGTGTTGTGTTCACGGTGTGTAGAGCGGTTCTTCTGTGTCGGATTTCAACGGGTCTTGACCGCCCTTATCCTAAGACAACATCTGTGTAACCGATGCTTACGGTTATCATAGACGGGGCGAGGCGGGGGTCTCGCGCTACAGCATGGCTGGTCGGGGACTTGTCCTCAAATGTAGCTTCTTGGGTCTAATAACCGGTTAATTACCACACAACGCGCAGGATCGAGGCTGAAGGACCCGAACTCATACGACGACCAGAGTGTTGATCAGCTGGCGGGGTCCGGCGAGGAGGTGAAGAGAGCCCCCTGGTGGGGCAGGAGGCAGAGCGCCCGATCCGAGTTGGATTCGTAACTGTGAGAGGGAGGAAGAGCAGAAGACTGAAGAGAAGAGAGTTGCCAGACGTCACATCTGTGTTGATATAGACTAGGTGATGCATGTGATCGATGTCACTGGGCGGACCCTTGGCCTCTGATTCTGGGAGACGAGGTAGGGGTGCTCCCGAGTGACAGGTCTCAAGCTGCTGCCCCCTGGTGGTTAGACCGGGGCTAGTCTTGCATCTCCGTGGAAAACATGGCAACATAATAGTAGACTAATGATTCACTCAGCACAAGGTGTGTCAGGGCAATGAATAGAGAATCTTGGGGAACCAGTGTTACGGAGGCCCTACACCAGGAAAATCTAGAGAGTTTTGCTGGGGAGAAGGGGGCCTGGAGAACCCTGCTTAGCCTGCTGCCACCACAAACTTGTCCCAGATACGCAGAAGAAAATGGATGGGTCAACATTTTGGCAACTTGATTATGTCAGCAGCCGATCATAATCACTCATTTTCGAACGACAATTAATGAAAGGTACTATATGTAAGAATCACGGATTCCTTCTCATTACTGACCCCTTTGGTCGGTAATTGAACTGCAGATTGCTGGAGCTTAGTGCCCTCGGGAAGTCCACATCTCTGTTCCTCCTCAGACTAGAGTGCGTTACACCTGTCACAGCCGCACAGGAGATTTATGGTACATTCTGCTCAGCTGAATTTAGACAACTTCCGAACCGCAGAATTACCTCCGGAATAGTTTGGAAGCCTGTCTTGGAGCTTGTTAGGTTAGCCACCACACGGTGTTAGCTACCTGTATGGACTCGACCAGGCTTACCACCGGTCAACGAGCCAGGACCTCAGAGTGGCAGTGAGAACTAACGTATTGCGACAAGTTGTCCCTCTTCACCGAACCTTACCATTTGGTGAAGTTGGTCCGACGACGGCTCATCCCGACCTGATTATGGCCTCTCCGTCACAAGAGAAGATCGGAGCCAGGGACCAGGTGCCTCGACCTTGCATGGGAGCATGTGGCTCCATGGTTTCAGGAAGGGATACACACGAGTTGTCCATAGCCTCGGGATGGGGAATGTAGAAGCTACACTTTAGGCTAGAGGCTACACTGTAGGCTACACTAGACGCTACACTGTAGGCTAGAAATGCCCTCACACTCTTCACAAACTGCTGTGTTGTGCAGCATAATATTAACCCCTGCCTGTGACTGCTGCTCTGGTTTCCTCGAAGATGCTGATGCTGATGCTGCGTTATTCAACAATCAGACAAAAATGCAACAAATTCTCAGCTTTTCTTGTTGTTTTATAGACACTAAACTGAGACTTTCAAGCACACTCCCAGAAACACAGGCTAGCAGCATGAGCCAGAACACAGCACATTAAGTACACATCACTCATGAATAATGACACAATACACACAGGGCAGGGCGTTCCCCTTGGGTACAGTAAAAAGCCTTTTATAGCATTCAAAAGCACTCCTCTCCCTGGATCAATGAGGAGCTGCCTGCCTTTCTGTGATTGAGCGCCAGTGGGGCTTTCACACAACTAGAGACACTATCAGCACTTATTAAATAGCAAATGTCACATTTACGTCATCATTTTTATTTATTTAAAAAAACAACCCATTCTTCTTTCCCCTTTCATAGTAGGTGACATTCTGAGACACATAAGCACCGGAATGCACCAGAAACTCTCACTGTGACTTTTAATGTCCGCATTAAAGGAAGACACTCAGTGTGACGAGCCTCTCTGTCTCCTGGTTCCCCTCCTCATGTCACCTGGTCCTCCTCCTCCTGGTTCTCCTGTCTTTGTGCCGGGAACCATGGATGGAGCTGATCGCACCTGTGCAGGTGTGGCCTGCAGGCTTCATCAGGTAAACCACTTCAGCCTCTCTCTCTTCCCATGCATGCAGGCTACCTGCTGGGTCGCTTCCTTCGTTGGGATCTGAGCTTGTTTTTCAGATCACACGTTATATTATCTTATATTCTTGTTATGCCCATCTTACTTTTATCTTTATCCTGTAATCATGTTAAAGCTAATATTTGTCAGACTAATCTGTAAATTATAACCGAGAAAACCATGTTAAGGCCATTCTGTAAATCCCCTTTATGCTCATTAGTTAGCTATCAACTGTATCTTGTTTTATTAATGTCTTGTGTATGAGCTAGACCAGGACTAACAAGATTGTGGCTAAAGTTACTTCTCCTCAGAGGGGGACCAGACAGATGTGGAGGTGTGTGACCGCAGCTGACCACCTGCTGGGAAGGGAACGACACCCAGGCAGGCAGCGGAGCAGAAAGGACTTTTTATTGTAGCCGGTACAGGCGGTCATGTAGTCAGCAGTGCAAGATACACACCATGGGGGGGCCATACAAGTGCAGACAAACCCTCAGTTTGGGCTCGACTGGATGCAAAGTTACTCTCATAAAAATAAAAAAGACAGCCAAAGATACTGATGTTTGAACCAAGACCACAGCGTTCAGGCGGTTGCCATGGCGAAGACAGCCGTTCCTTCGTCCGTCCTGCAACCAAACCACGGTCATCGCCGTGGAAACCGTCCACATAAACCAACACGACGGGGGATCAGGTGAGAGTTCTTGTATAAAGGTACCGTTAGAGACAGAACTGTACAGCTTATACATTCAAATCAAACAAATGCAGACTTATAGCAAAAATATAGATTTCATATAAGTTTGTCTATTTCCCTATTTAGAAACCATGTTGAATGTGAACCAAAAAAATGAAATAAAATAACTGAATCAAAATGAAGCAGAAACGCCACACGTCTTCTTTGTCCCGAAGCGTACAGCAATATGTTAGTGGGCAGTGCAGTCTTTGTTGAGCAAAGCATGCAGAAGAGATGCAGGCGCCTCTCGCCCTCAACGTGCAGTCAGTACAAAGGAAACAAGATGTCCAACTTCTTTCACTTAGGTTTGCATGCAAGGTCTCAATACTCCTGTGATCCTGGGGCATTGCAGGAACGGGCATACTGCCGAGAAAACGTTAAATAAAATTAAAGAAGGGACAATGAAACCATTTCATATGCACAGTGTTTAACTGTAGAAATCCATTAAGGGCTCTCGACAAAATATGTACTCGTTTTTCCCTTTTGAGACTTGACAAAGGAGTGCTTATTGTTAGATATGGTGGCAGAGAAGGGCAAAGCAAGGACTGGAATGCGGAGTGTGACCATGACCATCACAACAGGAGCATGAGTTTTTAGCGTGGGGGGGGAGCAGGCAGTAAAGTAGATCACTGGAGGACGGTCCACGTTTACCAACCGGGCCCCTTTCATTAGGTACACCGTCGTGGACAACCACCTTATCTTAATATCCACAGAGAAGTAACAGGAAATTCATTACGGTGGTCGATCATTTTTGTAATCTTTTTCTTTTAAATGAAAGCCCTTTTAAAATGTATTTTTATTCCAGAGGGGTTAAGAACTGAGGGAGTAAAAAAGTCATATATAGCACAGTGCTGCATTTTAGTCTTTCTCAGAATTAAAAATGTAACATTTTCCACTAAAGGTCATTAAATTCTCCTTAGAATAGATTGTCACCAAGTCTGAACTGCAACAGCTCTTGCACAGCAGTCCCTTCTCCATGCAGCAGCGCAAGCCTCTGCTTGCTTCCATTTAGGTCTCCATGGTAACAGCAGGCCTTCTACCCCGGGAGTGATTACAGTGGGCAGGGTGGCTGGAGTCCAATCTGCCCTCACCTCCACCTCACTCTCTACGGTCGACAGCAACTGTGTGTGTGTGTGTGTGTGTGTCATTTCCTCCTCATTTTCAGGGGAGTGTGGAGTTTTAATCAGGCGGTCCAGGAACATTGGTGGGCATCGATGGTAAAAAAAGGAGGGAGGTGATCTTGGTTTCCTGGGTTACTGGAGCAGCCTCTCAAGACTCTGGGGCTGTTCTGAGTGCACACTAGGCTCTGAGAGACTCTCTGTGTGTGTGTGTGTGTGTGTGTGTGTGTGTGTGTGTGTGTGTGTGTGTGTGTGTGTGTGTGTGTGTGTGTGTGTGTGTGTGTGTGTGTGTGTGTGTGTGTGTGTGTGTGTGTGTAAGCGTCTGGGCGCGTGTGTGTGTGTGTGTGTGTGAGTGTTAAATGGTTCTACCTCGTTGATGCCAGGTGTGATGGTCGGCGCGGCGATGAACACAACATACGGCGCAAACTCCGCCGTCCGCAGGATCTTCAGGGCCTGGTGGTGCCCAGCAGGGGTCAACACAGGGTCAAAGGGTCAAAGGGTCAAAGGTCATGTTCAGCACACAAGTCGCAGACATGGACAGACAAAAGACACCAATCCATGTGCACAACAACGAC
>OMOU01075980.1:0-13162 GCA_900312585.1 Malacocephalus occidentalis | reverse complement strand
GGAGGCAGCAGGGGGGCGGAGCAGACGGTTGATGGTGGTAAAGAGTGTTCTGGGGTTGTTATGCTGTAAGCCAATAAGTGTTGAATAGTATTTTCTTTTGGCTTTCGAGAGTTCCCCCTTGTAGTACTTCACATGGTCCTCAAAGGCCAGACGGTGGACGGTGAAGCCAGTTCGCTTGTGGAGCCTCTCCAACCGACGGCCAGTGGCCTTCAAGGTGCGAAGGTCGGTGGTAAACCAGGGGGCAGGGCGGGTATAGCAGACAGTCCGGGATTTGAGGGGGGCCAGAGAGTCCAGGCTACTGGATAGGGCAGTGTTGTAATGAGTGACCAGGCCATCCGGCGAGGTGTCAGGGGGAACCAGGGCCATGTGGGTCGCGAGCAGGTCGGATAGAGTATGTGCACCCACAGACTTTATGTTTCTAAAGGTGATGGTGCGTCCGGGGCGCCGCATGAGCAGGGGGACAGGAACGGTGAAGAGGATGGCATGGTGGTCTGATACTGCCAGGTCCATGCACTGCAGATGAGAGGGGGGGGTCCCAGTGGAGCAGACAAGGTCCAAAGTGTGACCTTTGGCATGGGTGGGACCTTGGACATGCTGCGTGATATTAAAACAGTCCAACAGAGACAAGAATTCAGCAGCGAAGCTGCAACTGGCGGAGTCCACATGGATATTGAAGTCTCCCAGCAGGAGGGTAGATGGAGAGTTGGAACAGATCAAGTTCAGTAGCTCAGTGAACTCGGACATGAAGGTGGTGGAGGCCTTGGGTGGGCGGTAGATGAGAACAATCCGGAATAGAGGAGACCCAGAGAGTGAGAAAATTATACACTCAAAAGATGTTATGTCTGGTGCAGTAATTTCCTTTACTCGGATATCAGCTCGGTGGATCACAGCTAGCCCACCGCCACGGCCTGTGGAGCGGGGCTTCTGGAAATCTGGAGTCCATGACTAGCACAGACCTGTGCTAGTCTTTTTCAAACCTGGCAGTGAAAAAACCTAGAAAGGTTGACGCCAGATATAGCAGAACATTGTTTATCTGACAAAAAACATGGATGGAATGGAACCTAATTGAATGATTCTCTTTCAATGTTTCCCAGGTGAGAGATAAGATCCAGAAGCAGGCAGGACTGAATGATGAAGCCAACCTGTTCCTGAGAAAAGGTTACAAGGTTCCCAAGTACAGCCACAGCAACGGCAAGATCAACCTGCGTGGACGTCTACTCCAAAGCTACGTCCTCAATCTGCAGGCCAAGATTCTCCTGGAGGTTGGGTTCATTGTGGGCCAGTACTTTCTATATGGCTTCACACTGCAGGCCCGCTACGTCTGCAGCTTGTTCCCCTGCCCGCATAAAGTGGACTGCTTCCTCTCCAGACCGACAGAAAAGTCCATCTTCATCTGGTTCATGCTGGTAGTGGCGTGTGTCTCTCTCGTCCTCAGCATCATTGAACTGCTCCATTTGTGTGTGAAAGCTACGGGGGAGTGCATGGCTCGGAGACAGGATTACACCGTGACCCCAGTGACCCCCCCGGTCATGGAGAGGAAAACCTTCAAGAACAGAGAGCAGACGATCCAGGACAATTTCAACCTGGAATGTAGAGGCCCAGGAGCCAGCAGGGCCAAGGGGGATATGGGGAGTGGAGTGAACAGAGTTGCTCATGGTTTATCATCTGAGGACAACAATATGGGGGAAGTTGACATATAAAAAGCCTTCAGGTCAATGCAATTTCTGGTTATTATTTCATATTTCAGTCCGTAAAGTGGTAATCTCTAATCTCAAAGATTTTCCTGTCAATAAATATCTGTAAAGTCCCTATCTATCGCTGAACGAGTTAACACAATGGTCACCGAGCCTATGGTCCACTGATGAAAGCCCTTACATTTGCAGTTTTTTGCATATTACAGACTGTGTGGCGAGTCGTCTTTCCCGCGCAAGATTTAAAACGCGGCGCACAATCAGTCATGTATTAAGAGGAAATTGAGTATCTGCCATTAAACAACTGCTAGCGAACAGATGTCACCGATGCGACACTGTTTGGATGAAATACATTTGTTTTCCATAGGTGTCATCAAAGCACACAAAACGGACATCTTTTTACCACTTTAATATTGTCGGATTAATCTTTTAATATCATGAGTTCATGCCCAGAGCTGATGACCTGACCAAATCTTGGAAGTGATTGTCTAAGATTTAAATTGGTCAGAAATTCAAACAAGGTAGTTTATGTTTCCCACATTTATAATCAGTCACAAGTAGCTTCTGCATTGATGATATTGGCCTACTGTAGAATTTACTGACTTTTGATACTTTTCATAACTGTAGTCGGCAGACACATTACAAAAATATATGTTATGTATTGTTTCTTTTGACGATTTCTATTTTCTCTTCCATTGGCAAATGCTGACACACTTGACCTTTTGCATTGTTTCTGTAGTTAGTCATGACCATGAATGGTGACTATGTTAGTATGCTGAGAGATTTTTGACAATAAAATTAGTCCCTGCCACGTAAATCTACATGAACACAGGTTTTCTACTGCACCCAGTCTTTCATTTTCAGAGAGCGAAAATGTTTCACTGAATTTTATTCTAGTTAAAAAAGCATGAATATAATGAATAACAAGACCTTTAATAACATATACCTTTTAACATATAATAACAAATGTATTTCTTTTGTCCATCGCTGTAAAGTAGGATGTAGTATTTTAGTAGCCTTTTGTGAGCATTCCGATTTTGCTAGTTCAAATTCTGTTCCTCTCTTAAGATCGGTCTGACAGGCTTCAAGCTATTCGTTTGTGTTTGAACGACCAGTGGTTCAGACCAATCTGCATCCTACTGGCAACTATGGGAGTGGTTTAGGTGTGATGACTGTTGAACCATGTATCTCATGCTCGTGAGTGCCAGTAGGACAGGACATTGGTCTGAATCCAGCCACTTCATATCGTGATATAACCAATGGCAAGGACCATAAATAAAATAAAACCTACAAACATGTTATTTGTTTGAGAAAAACAATTTATTTTTGCTATCATTTAGATAGAAGTAAGTAATAATTAATATACTATACTATTAATATACTAGTTACACCATTTATTAGATGGAAATAGAGCATACATTTTTTCAATCAAATGACAAAAGAATGCTGCTCAATCGGATTTGATCATTTAAGAATTCAATTGGATTTAATAATGCTTAAAACCTGATTGAATATAAAGAAGAAAAGAAAAAAGTGTGGATGTAAGGGATTTGTAGACATTATAGTTAACACCTGTCAATAATTAATTGCCTGTTTTGTTGGAGCTTATTTACTGATTTGTTCAACAGGCCACCCAAATGTGTGTTACACAACTCCCCTAGCCAGGTGACTTTCCTCAACCGCAGAATTCCAAGGTCCAACTTAGTTCGCTTTTGGTCGCCACCAGAGATAGTCTTATTCAACTGGGGTACCCGGTAAGACTCAACTATTCTTCCATATAGAGGCTTTGAAAGGCTTTGATAAAAGATCTATAACAATTCACAGAATTGACATGTTTTTTTGTTGTTCACATTACTTCATAATGTTGTTCAGATTATTGTTCAGATCTGATTATTTATTATCTGAACAACAAAATAAGTAACATAGTTACTTATTTACTAATAACTAATAACATAGTTATTAGTTCTGACAATCTGACAATCTGAACTGAATGTTATATTTTACTATTTTATTATTTCACTGAATTACACATTAATGTTCATGCAAACAATGAAACAATTAATAATTCTCAGTTCTACAACATGTTCAAATAGATAAGTATAGATAAGTGAAATAAGTATTTTAAGTATTTACATCAGCATTTTTTTGTTTAGGATGCTTTTAACTGCTCTTATTAACTCCCCCTCAATACAGACAATTACTGCATCTCAGACAATATGGGAGATTGGGGCTTTCTGTCATCACTACTGGACAAGGTCCAGTCCCACTCCACGGTCATCGGGAAGATCTGGATGAGCGTGCTGTTCCTCTTCAGGATCATGGTGCTGGGTGCTGGGGCGGAGAGCGTGTGGGGTGACGAACAGTCAGGCTTTGTCTGCAACACGCAGCAACCGGGTTGTGAGAATGTGTGCTACGACTGGACGTTCCCCATCTCACACATTCGCTTCTGGGTGCTGCAGATCATCTTCGTGTCGACACCGACACTCGTCTACCTGGGCCACGCCATGCACGTCATCCACACCGAGAACAAGTTGCGGGAGCAGTTGGCCAGCCCTGGGGGCAACAGTATCCACAAGATCCCTAAGTATACCAATGAGAAGGGAAAGGTGAAGATCAAGGGGAATCTACTGGGCAGCTACCTCACCCAGCTGGTCGCCAAAATCATCATCGAAGCCGCCTTCATCACTGGCCAATACTATCTGTACGGCTTCATAATGGTGCCCATGTTCCCTTGCTCTCAGAAGCCCTGTCCCTTCACCGTGGAGTGCTACATGTCTCGGCCCACAGAGAAGACCATCTTCATTATCTTCATGCTGGTGGTGGCCTGTGTGTCTCTGCTGCTCAACGTGGTGGAGGTGTTCTACCTGCTGCTGAGCCGGATGAGATGTGGCCCCAGGAAACGCACACACAAGATCACCTCTGCTCAGCACCCGGCACAGCTCTCAGCCCCCATGTGGCCCACGACAGAGGAGGCCCTGAGGCTGAACAAGATGAACAAGGACTTTGAGAGTGGCCAGAGTATTGGTGGAAGCCTCAATGGGGCCAAGGAGGACAAGCAGCTACTGAGCGGTCACTAGGCCATTTATATATTTGTCAAATTGTATTTATTTAGTGTAAATATTTGTGGCTTTGTCTTACACACAGAAAAAATTAATATAACATGATTTAGTAATACAACATGAATGCTTAAGAATACTTTGGGTTACAATGTTTTGGTTGTGGCGGGGATGGTGTTGAGATGTTGGGACATGGTATGTAATTTACTACTGGTTCAATATGGTGATTTTTGTGTAGCTATATATGTATACGTATATAGCTACAGTTTAGTTTAGATATTATATTGCTAACCCAGTGTTCATGTGATGGAAATAATATATTAAAGATTTTAGTGCACATTAAAATGATTTCTTCATGGGATAATTCAGATAGATGACAACTATCTATTTGTATAGTTGAATGTGGCTTCAATTTCACATTTCCTGGAGAGAAAAACTATATTCTCTTTGTTTTTGTAATCACCATGCACATTTTCTGTAATGTCTTGTTGATAAAGCAGAACTAAGTTAAACCAGAACTACACATTTTTTGATATGGCGTTATTAATGTAAGATTTAATTGGAGACTATTAATTACTCAGCCAGAACACAATGCAAAGTTGTATGATTAATATTACATTATCAGGGTCATTATATCATTATCATGCCTTTGACTAAGTCAAATTTGTATCTAGCAAGATAAAACTGTTACAAATAAGTTACAAATAAACAATAAGTAAGAAAGTAGTAATTTAGTAGTACCTATGGATACATTTGGTTCACAAGCAACACATCCAATCCAATGCGGAAATATAGGCATACAAATAAGGCAAAAAAAAGTTATATATATGATCAAGAGAGAGAGAGAACAATTATTCTGCATTAATGAAAATTAATGAATGAATAATTAATACATGTCTAAGGTTAGCGGATCTTATTATTATTTTGACATGTTTTAATACCATGTGATCAATATAGAAACTGAGCGATTTCTATTCTTTATGACCAACCAAATAATCCATCGACCAGAAATACAAAAGGAGCTTATGCTCTCCATCAATCATTTACCTTAACGATAATCGTGGCTCAGCCCTAAAATACAGTCTCAGATTTAGCATTTCTACATCTCATGGTGATGTGGAAACTTAGTCCAGTCCAGTCTGTTGTGTAATTCTAAAGTTCAAGGTGCCATAGCTGGCTGTGCCACACACACACACACACACACACACGTACACACACACACACACACACAGTATAATCTACCTTCCCAGCCAGAAGCCTGCTGTTGTTTCACCAGAGGACTTCACAAAATAGGGTAAGCACTTGCCCATAAAATACATAATAATATATGAATCCAGCTGAAAATGTTATACGTTAGTCATTGTAGATTGAATTTAATTGAAATACGTTTGGGAGCTAAATATTTTAGGCTTAAATGTTGCAAAACATAGATTTACTTTACATGCTTCAGAATTGTGTATAGTTTTTGCATTGCCTTTATATATTTGTTACAAAATAGCATCTTCATCTAGTCAAAGCAGCTAAACACATGTTTTTAATTAAGTATGGTTAAAATTAACACCACCATTGAACTGATGTTTCAGGTGTCTAGCGAGTTCAGTGTTTACATACTTTAACATGATTTATGACTCATGTTGGAATTTTGTAACATATGTTATTTGGTAAATAAATAATACAAATAATACTTTTTTTCCTTTTCAAGTGTCTTTTGAGAAAATGTGTTCTGCCATTTATAAGTTGCTTCATTTGTAATTGTTCTTATGTGTGTAATTCAATTTCCATACATTATTACTTTTAACTGAGAGGCTACTGAGAGGCTACTTTTAGTTACCATTTAAAAGTAATTTTGATTAAAAAGCTCAACTTAAAAATATGTCGGCCAATTTTATGACTGAAGTGTGATTATTTGTCCAGTAAATAACTGCTGTTTTATCCAAATCACAACTAATTGAGTAATTAATTAATTATTAAATAAAATAATTACTTTTAAAAAGATGACTTGAATCGCTGTTTTTTCATAGACCATGGGTGAATGGAGTTTCCTGTCATCTCTCCTGGACAAGGTCCAGTCTCACTCTACAGTCATTGGGAAGGTCTGGCTCACTGTCTTGTTCATCTTCCGGATCATGATCATTGGGGCCGGAGCAGAAAAGGTTATATTTCTATGTTTCTATGTTTTCTATATTTCTATGTTCTTGTTTTTAAAAGACATTGGAGTATCTTAATACTAACTGCATTGCGTGTGACTGTGATGCTATGTGGTTAAAGCAACCTCTCTTAACATCACAGGTGTGGGGCGATGAGCAATCAAACATGATCTGCAACACCAAGCAGCCAGGTTGCAAGAACGTCTGCTATGACCATGCCTTCCCCATTTCCCACATCCGCTTCTGGGTGCTGCAAATCATTTTTGTGTCGACACCCACGCTGGTCTATCTGGGTCATGTCCTACACATCATCCACAAGGAGAACAAACTGAGAGAACACAGCGAGGGCACAAAGCTCCCCAAATACTCTGACGATAAAGGACACGTCAAGATTAAAGGCAACCTTCTGGGCAGCTATGTGACCACCATCTTTTTCAGGATCCTTCTAGAGGTGGCATTCATAGTAGGGCAGTACTATCTGTACGGCTTCATCATGGATCCCAGGGTTGTTTGCTCTCAGAAGCCCTGTCCCTTCACCGTGGAGTGCTACATGTCCCGCCCCACGGAGAAGACCATCTTCATCATTTTCATGCTGGCGGTGGCCTGTGTGTCTCTGCTGCTCAACGTGGTGGAGCTGTTCTACCTGCTGTTCTGCCACCGGCGCTCCAGAAAGAGCCACATGCCACCGTTCACCATGCCCAGCCACTATGCCCTGGTAGAGAAGAAGTGAGAGGCTGGCCTACAGACGGATGAACGGCACCCACACCATTCTAATGGGAATGCATGGGTCATGGGTGGTGGACAGAATGGATAGCTTCACATCTATTGAACAGCTCTGAGATGGGCATGCCATGCTGTACACCAGAGTGCACTGTGGAAGCCATTGAAAGCCCAAATAAATGGACAGGGTATATATATATATATATATCATAATGGATATATATATATATATATATACACACATATATATATATATATGCACACATATACATATATATATATATGTATAAATAGTGCATGAATCTTGAGAACACTATGGATACTACATGGAATCTCTTCTCCAAATGTATAAGGGACACATCTGAATGTTTTTGCGGCCACAAATTGTAGAAAGACTAAAGAATATACAGTATGTATTAAGCACTTTAGTATTCTTGCTCATGGCCCCATAGAGGCTGCATCTGATGATTAAATATGTTTATGATGCAATTGTTAAATACCATGGAAGATCCCTATACATTCCTAATCATGTTTAACCTGTGTTGAATGTTATTTTCAGTGGTTCATATGTCAATGTTGTTTTCTGTGTAAACATGTCATGGGCCCCTAGAGGGAGTCCTTGAAGCAACATTGAATGCTCACTCTTTTTGCTTTAATTTCACTTTTATTGTTCAATGACCGTCACATCAAATGCAATGTGTTGTATTCAACTTGTGGTGTCTTATCATTAGATAAGAGCAAAATTATTAACTATTATCTTTGTTATGACAACAAAATATGATCTGTAAAACAACAACAACAACAGCATAGTTTCAAAAAAGAAATCAACAGCATGATAGAGCCAGCTGAATAACAAAGTCTATCTGTCTCTCCAACAGTGTGTTCAAGCCACTTACTCCTGAAGTACAAGCCATCTCAGTAAATTCATAAGAAGGTATAGTGGGGCAGGATTAATATTTCAATGTAGTACAAATTATACATAATACAATGACATACAAATAATGTTTCACATCTAAAATTAATAAACAGTGAGTATTTGTCAACAAGTAAATTTTGTTTTTCAAAAACTAGACATAATTACCCACATAATGTTAATTGTTAATTTCAAACAATGATGAATGATTTTGATGAATGATTTTCCAATCATAAATATTTCGGTGAGTCGGTAGTGACCCTTCCCAGGTTGAGCCAGAAATTGGCCCATGCCATGGAGCGATGTTTCAGTGTATCATCGGTTGGTCATGCTGAAAGTCTCTATGGAGGAAGTGGATTTACTTTCCCTCCTCCTCCTCATTTGCAGAGACAAATACAGCAGGTAGATCACCTCAAGGATACTGAGCACCAATGAAATCAAAGACATCACAAGCATGAATATGATGAAGATACTTTTCTCAGTGGGCCGCGGTATGTAGCACGCCACAATCTCCCTGCAGGGGTACTCTTCTCTACACCGGATCTTCGTCGGCATGAAGATGAAGCCGTAGATGTAATACTGGCCCACCATGAAGGCCACCTCCAAGATGATCTTCACCACCAGCTGGGTCAGGTAGCTGAAAAGCAGAGAACCCTTGATCTTGACAGTGCCACGTTCGTCCAAATACTTTGTAGTTTTAACCAAGCCGTTCTTGCCAAAGTTCTCCCCCTCCCTCCTCCGCAGCTTGTTTTCCTTGCGAATGACCAGCAAGACGTGACCCAGGTAAACTAATGTGGGCAATGACACAAACAGGATCTGCAGGACCCAGAAGCGTCTGTGGGACAGGGGAAACGAGTGATCGTAGCAGGCATTTTTGCAACCGGGGGAGTTGGTGTTGCAGTCCATGCTGCCCTGTTCATCTCCCCACACGTTATCTAAACCAGCTGCCAAGATGAAGAGCCTGAAGAGAAAGAGTATGCTCATCCAGACCTTGCCGACCAAGGTGGAGTGAGACTGCACTTTCTTCAGCAAGGAAACGAAGAAAGACCAGTCCCCCATTATTGTGATGTGGCTGAGGAAACAAGAGGAACATGAGGAGGCTTTCAGATCATAGACACAGTCAGTCAATATATAAACACTACAGAGCATTCATTGGACAGTGTATAGCAAAATTGAGAAGACAGCATCCAGGGCATGTAGTTATGGAATAAAATTTTTGTGTATGGATTTGCTAAAACAAATATAGTAATCACAACTTATTCATCACATCAGATTGTATAAAGTAATACAGTATTGAATGTCTATATTCATCACTTGCCTACAAATACAGTGAGCCCAAAGTACAAAGAAAACTACGTAATGAAAAGCATATTACAGTTCACTACAAACTCAAAATCGATGAGAGATTAATTCTGCCTCAGCATCACATCTTTGTACCGGGTTCATCCATCTAGTCCATATCCATATATGTAACATTGTCCCTGCCAGGCAACGGGGGAGGAACAATCTGGTGTGATGGATCCAGCCATGACAATGTTGTCACAGTCCAATCCCAGAGACAAGAGATGTTCTCTTATATTTGGGTTTCAGTCATAGACATAGAGAGCCTCTTGCTGTTGGAAGAACAAAGCACTCTTCTTCCACTGTCATGTGATAGTCTTACCAAGGTATACATCCCGTACAAAAAGGAATGAAAATTGTGTACTTCTGGGCTGAAATGTTGTATTGTATCGTCCTGTTTCCCTCATTGTCATTCCATGAACAAGATGGTCTATAATGTGTTTAAACCATGACAAAAGTGTTGGAGTGTGTTTCACTTTTCCTGCCTGTGTTTACTATTCTGAAACACAAGTGAGTCACAATGTGAAATGTGTTTTAATGAGTACGAATGTGTTTAGAGTTAAGCAAAAAGAGTGGAAGAGATTTGCAAATGGTGTCTAAGGTTTTGCCTTTGAACTGTAAGAAGGATTGTCTTTGAGGAAAGATACAACGGTTGTCAAAAAACAACAACCATTCCATTTTAATTTATGTATGTAATGGACATTTTCCTACAAATCGCAATGCCATTTTAAATGAAAGAATAGTAATACACTGAATTGTTGTCTGGTCAGATAATGACCCTATATATCGTTTCACAATAAAAAGCATTTCTATTTTTTGTGATTGTTCAGCAAATATGTCACTGTATGTTTAAGACAATTAAGTAAGAAAGTAAGAATGTATTCCTACCTCAAGGAGATGCGTTAACTTAGCATCAACTTTCTCTTCCTACTTATATCTCGGCAAGAGAATATTTCCCCATTCTCAAGTTCCTCCCTAAATGCTGACACATGTTAATCGGTAAGTGGATTGTTCTTTCGGCCCACCACACTGATGAGCATTGTTTGGCTGTTTGGGAGTATATTGAGAAATCAAATGAACTTCATGAACTTTGTTCATCACTTCATGTGATGCCCGAACCAGCTCAGCTGACTCCTTTCGACGTGGAGGAGCAGTGGCTCTAATTCGAGCTCCCTCTGGATGTCTGAGCTCTAAGGCTGAGTGAGCCCTGCCACCCTGCGGAGGAAACTCATTTCAGCCGTTTGTATCCACAATCTCGTTTTTTCGGTCACTACGCAAAGCTCCATAGGTGAGGGTTGGAACATAGATGGACCGGTAAACCTTCTTCACCACAGCGGACTGGTACAGCACCCGCATTACTGCAGACGCTGCACCAATCCGTCTGTTCATCTCGTTTAGAGGTTTTCCAGGCATGTCCCCACTGGAGGGATTATATGTCTCATCTGTCCTGGGAATGCCTCAGGATGACCCAGGAAGAGCTACAGTGTTGCTGGGGAGAAAGAAGCCTGGAGAGTGTATCCACTGACACCCTGAAAAATATGACATCATCAAAATGGGCAGTCAATGGTCTATTATTTGATTCGGGAAGTGAATGTGATGAAATGACAACTTTCCCCCAAAAAGAAAATTCCGAGAACTGATGTATCACAAGTATACAGACGTGTTTGTGCATGTGTCAGCCAAATAGGGAGTCTGACCAAACCCATGTTGTTGTGTAAATATTTAGTACACTATATACATCTAGTTCCCTCTTTCACTGTCTCACTGTCTCGCTGTCACAGTTCCTGCTATGATTTGATTTTGTGATACCTGAAAGCTCCACTGGTGAGTCGATTTTTGTTTAATTCTGCTAAAAATGTAGAAAAACTGAACTACAATTGAAATGATTTAACAATTCCATAGAACTGCTTATATTAGAGCAGTTTTTTGGTAGATTGCTTCAGCATAGCTGTATGTCGTGCTTATGAATTAAAAATATAAATTCAATTTGGTTTTCATGGATATACACTCAGCACTAAAGTCTCACATGAATACTTGATGATTTAGTAATTGGTTGACCTGTGTGATTGACCACTCAGTCAACCACACACACACAGCTGGCAGTTGTTTGACACATGGGAGTAGTGTTGTACGACATTTTTAAAGAATGTTTTTACAGATTATGATGGTGTTTTTTTTTGCCAAAGCAAAGACTGTCATGCAGATTTTCTGTGATCCCTTGTGTTGGCCCCTCATCCCTGCAGCAACTTCATCTGGAGCCATGGGGGACTGGTCTAGTTTGTCCACGCTGCTGGCGAAGGTCCAGGCCCACTCCACGGTGGTGGGCAACATCTGGATAAGTGTCCTCCTGGTCTTCCGGATCCTGGTGCTGGGCATCGCGGCCGATGACGTGTGGGCTGACGAGCAGTCCAGTTTCTTTTGTAACAACAATGAGCCGGGATGCGCCCTGGCCTGCTACAACTGGATGTTCCCTGTGTCCTACGTCCGCTACTGGGTGATGCAGATCCTCCTGGTGTCCACGCCGACCCTGGCATACCTGGGGTATGCTGTGCACATCATCCACAAAGAGAAAGACCTGAGAGAGCAACTAAAGAGCAAGGACAAAGGAACATTGGCAGCCCTGAAGCAACCCAAATTCACAGATGACAGAGGCAAGATTAGGATTAAAGGCAGCCTGCTATGCAGCTATTTAATCCAGCTGGTGGTGAAGGTTCTGCTGGAAGTGTGCTTCGCGGTGGGCCAGTTCTACATCTATGACTCGCCATTCATGGTCGCCATTTTCCACTGCCGGATAGAGCCCTGCGCCCGGAGCAGCGGCACCGAGTGTTTCATATCGCGGCCCACAGAGAAGTCCATCTTCACCGTGTTCATGCTGGCGGTTGCGGGGGCGTCGGTGTTCCTCAACCTGCTGGAGATCATCTACCTGCTCTGTGTGAGGAGAGTCAGAAAGAATAAGAAGCAGCAAGCAGCTCTGACCAGCCAGCAATCCCCAATGCACCGTGGACAACAATAAAGAGAAAAGTCCTTCAGATATTTCAACACGTCTACTTTGAGGAAGACTTTGTTGATAGTTGTTTTTACCCACTTAGCCTATGCCAATTATATTACCAGGGTTTCTGCAGGTTTCACCAAGTCAAATGTAAGACTTTTTAAGACCTTTTTAAGACCATTATGAATTACATTTAAGACCTATATCACGGTGTAATAAAACAACAACATACAAAGAAAACGCAGTCACAAATATACTTGCAAAGTAAATTAATTTAATCGAAAGAACAAAGTGCTGAACACAGG
>OMOU01075971.1:0-10312 GCA_900312585.1 Malacocephalus occidentalis | reverse complement strand
CCCCCGGTGGATCCCCACGTGTTAGTGTGACCCATATGGTTTGATCCATCGGTTATGTAATCGCAAGCAACCAGGGTCGAGAACAGCCAATGGACAGTATAGTTCGTAGAAACAAACGACGTCCATCATTTTGAGTCTATCAGCGCTCCTGTTGAAACATCCTGTTGAATTTCATGTTGGGCCTTGTATTTATTTTTTTATTTTTTTGCACTGACCTTTTCCCTGTCCGGAAAAATGCAACTTTGAGCTTTTAGGCCGTGGTGAGATAAGGAACAGAAAGGCTGCCTGGTTCATCCAGCGCCGGTCCAGAGAGGATTGCTGAGAGTGGAACTGGGAGAGAGAGAGAGAGAGAGGATTGCTGAGTGTGGAACAGGGAGAGAGAGAAAGAAAGAGAGAGAGAGAGAGAGAGGATTGCTGAGAGAGGAACAGGGAGAGAGGGAGAGAGAGAGAGAGAGAGAGAGAGAGAGAGAGAGGATGGGAGATCACAGTATTGGCTGAATGGCTCCCGGCTCTCCCCTCCCCTAGAGACGTGTCAGGTGACGTGTAACATGTGTTTATGAGCGGCGAGATGGCGGTGGGGATGGATGAGTTTGCGTGTTGCGTGTGTGCACACGCATGCGTGTACAAACGTGTGCATGTTCTTGTGTTGTGTTGTGTGTGTTTGCACGTGTGTGTGTGCATAGACTTTGAGGGTCAACTTTTCACTGCATTTTCACCAAAGTCAACTGTATTATATACAAAGGGCCAACAATTATCACGTTAAATCCAAAAAATAAAAGAGCTGCTTCATACTCCAACATACTCCTGTTAAGCGAAGAGAGTCCATACATTGAATAGCCACGCGTCACTGGGTACTGTAGGCACTATACAGTATGCTAACGATATGGCAAATGAGTGTAATCCTTTAATAGCAAGTATGTGTAGCTCGTAAGCTAGTAGTCACATATAGCTTGTGGCATATTTGTATATAATCAACAACATGCAGTTAGACAATGGTTAAACTCTACCCTTGCTTTAACAATGCCATAGCCAGCTGTGCAAGCAGCAGTACCACTATGGCGCGATGCATTACATCAGCACAGAAAAATGTACTGTATATAGCAGGCAAATAATACATAATTTTACAACGCTGGCAATCTCTAAACAGTCTAAAATGTTCCACTGCCATTTAAATGTAATAATCCACAGAAGGCATCGCTCCGGAGACAACAACAACAACCTCTGAGTCACTGTTACACAAGCCTTCTTCTGCGCATTGTAGTATCCAGCAGTGCTCTCCCGGATATCACATCACACATGCAAAAAAACAACAACAAAGTAAGTGTACGGCGGAGGTAGGGTGGCCCGGGCAGAACAACGGGGTCTTGTGCCGTTTATTTCTCCTCCATTTCTGCGAAGGCCTTCTTATATAAACAGTGTGACAGTGTCGGTCTCTGCGCTCTCTGTCCAGTTGAATGCTGGTGAGCTCATGTTAACTACATCTGCCTCACAAGTGCTCCTCGGAGGAAACACGGAGAAGGCTCCCACTCGCTCCCTCCCTCTCCCCCCACCTCCCGACTGTACTCCCACGCAGCACTCTCTCCTATTAATCAGCTCTGTTCTCTCCCCTCTGACAGACAATTATGTGATTATTAGTGAGGCGTTGTGACACCATGTGGGATGTGAAAAATACAAATGTGTGTGTGTGCGTGTGTGTGTGTGTGTGTGTACACACACACATAGACACACGCACATTCACACACAGGCGCGCGCACACAGACACACACACACACACAGACACACACACATACACATGACGTACAGTGGTCTATTATCATTCAAAAATCCGGCAGAACCAATCATATTGAAGTGTTCAAATAATAGGAAGGAGCCCAACCAACCCAAAGCACAGACAGCAGCGCCCTCCGTTGGAGTGATGGAGTACAGCAAATGGTTTCTTTTCATAAAGTTTGAAATTATCCATTAATCAAATTACTACATTTTTGGCGACACTATTCTTTCTTGTCTATTCTTGTCTAGTTCATGTGTTTAGTAATTTGTTATAAAGAACTGACGAATGAACGTGAGATATAATGACTATGATACCTATATCGCTGTGCTTATATAATGACTCAAGCCTGTGTTTTTCTATTTACATGAATTTTATTGTTATATTTTGTGCATTTTAGGAAATAATTACTGAAAATGATATGGGAGGATATTTTTCAAAAGAATGTAGGTTATGGTTGACTTTAAAAAGATGGACAAATACTGCCTCCTATGGGCAAAAACAAAGAACTACACTTCTAGCTTTACCAGCAATTCACTGTTGTCTCGATCAAATGATTGAATAGCTTAACCGGATGATTGTTTGATTATTATAAAATATATATTATAAAATATATATCATACCAACATTAACAATACGTTATGTATACATTCAAAACCCACCTGTTTAATCGTAGAATGATGGGACACACTATCACGCTATCACACTCTCAATGAAATAAAACACAACACAAAAACTACAATTGAAACTAGTGAATATCTGTGCGCTGTTATCATGTTTCGCAATAAATACAGATAGGCTATAATCGTAAAACATGGTTATTAAGAAAGTATGTTGCTCTTATTTATTCTCTGCTGCTTTTTGAGAAAATGTGTTTTAGATTAGCAACATCCCATGTATAACGACGGCACAATTTACTCTCAGTGAATAAAAGGTTAATGATGGACGTCACCAAAAACACTGCTCCAGGTGAGGCTCGAACTCACAACCTCGGCATTGCTCTACATTGTACTGTCATATAAGTACCGCGCGCTAACCGATTGCGCCACTGGAGCTTCGCTGGAAGCCGGTGAAAATTAGGTTTTTAAATGTCGTACATGTACAAGTTTTCATACACTATTTAATACTAAGTTAATCTCGACCTTGTGTGAGTATATTGGTTTGGTGTTGGACGCCCTAAGATATTTTTTGCTCCAGTTCTGCATATTTAACAGTTTCATTATACACCATCCCCCAATGCAGCAAATAGTTTCTGTTCTAGGCGACTCAACAAAATCTGATTGTTACAGCTGGATGGTCGTCTATTATGTTCCGTGTCTTGTGATCCTTAATAGCCTTCATTTTATGATAAAATGACAAAATCGGGCGGGCAATGAGACCAATGCATCATGACTGGATTGTGCTTTGTGTATGATCGTATTGCTTGTCTGTGCGTGTGCGTGGTCGATGAGTAGGGCACGACGGGGTCAACACGCACACAGGTACTTGATCTGTCTGTAGAGCCAAACTCCACCCCCCTTTCCAAGACTTCCGCATTTTGGACGTGCTGTGCCGTTTCTGCAGCCAGCTGTGGATTGACGTCAGGCATCAGCCTAGCTGTGTGTGTGTAGTGTAGTGTCTCTATTTTTTAAACATGTCTAACGGTCCTCTTCTTGTAAACGTGAACCAATGGATCTTGGAGAATGAGAATGATTTTCTGCCACCAGTATGCAACAAACTCATGTGGGTAAATTCAGTTTCACTTCACTAATTCAATGTCATAGATGTAACAATCTGAGAGTTGCCTATTGTTGTAAAATGTATAACTTGACACGTGTAACTACTGGTGTCTTTCTGGTATTTCTGTTGTAAAAATCACATTTGGTTACATTTTTTTAAATTTAGAACATTTTTGAAGCATGTCAAAGTTGTGACATGGCATTAATGATTGACAGCTGGGTACACACAACCTGAACTCTATATAATGAATGTTGAGCTAATGTACAAATGATCACTGTGTAACTACCACCTCTCTGTACCTCAGGCACTTTCACCAGCTGAACATCATGTTCGTTGGAGGGCCCAATACCAGAAAAGACTATCATATCGAGGAAGGAGAGGAGGTGAGAGAGAGAGAGAGCGAGAAAAGACCCCTTGTGGACCCCCCTCCTCCAACAGTACACACTCTCATTCTCACGCATAGCTTTCAACTCATCATTTGAAGGGCTTTATTGGAAAAGAAAATGTACATTTAAATCTCCAAAGCACAAAAAGTTAAATAAGGTACAACATATGATACAAGTAAAAGTACAGACATTTAAAAATAGAATGAGTTAATCTAAAATACAATATAATAAACATTTAAATGTGTGAAAAACTAAGAAAGAGAATGAGATAATGGTCGACATAGGCTTAATCCATGGTTGTCAAACATGTGATCTGGGGGCCAGATGTGGCCCGCAAATTGATCCAATCCGGCCGGGAGGAAACTTGATGAAGTGGATCGATTTCTTCTTTCTCATTGATTTCTTCACTTGATCCATAATCGCACAAAATTAATGAGAGTTTGGTACAATATGCATTTTCATTGTCTTGTGTTGGTCCAGCCCACGCTGCGTAGCATTGGGTCTGTAATAGCCCTCAACCTCAAATGAGTTTGAAACCCGAGGAAATAAATAACTGAGTAAATCACCCTATTTCAAGGGACTGGTAACTCATCTCTTTCTCCTTCCATTCAATGATTATTATCTAGGCATATCTCTCTTGCCCCCTCCCCAACAGAGATTAAGACTCTCACAATTTCACAGATAACAGGATGTAGCAAATATTGACTTTAGTTTGTTCAAATAGTTACCTCACTCAGGCCTTCATTTACCTGATGTGCTGATGTGCTGCTATAAAATAGTGTGCTTACTTTTCTGTCTAACCAGATTTTCTACCAACTGAAAGGAGACATGTGTCTGAAGGTGGTGGAAAATGGAAAGCACAAGGATGTGCACATCAAAGAGGGAGAGGTAAATTGTATGTGTGTGTGTGTGTGTGTCTATGTGTGCATGTGTGTGTGTCAGGGCGTCAGTGGGTGGGTGTGTGGTGTGTTCATCACAAAGCAGAATCAAAGTTTAAGTTTCCGCTTTGCACATCCATATATACAACTTGACTGTTTCATAACATCCTGCCTCAAACAGTAATATAATAATACACAGCTACAATATTATGGTACACAGCTCCAATGTATGTGTTCAGTCTACAACACAATCACAATTTGGGGTTAAAGTTTATCCATAATCCTCCATAAGTCTCCATTCATTCAATGAAATGCTGGTCTACATTGATGCCCATATTTAGATGTTCCTGTTGCCAGCCCGGATCCCCCATTCTCCGCAAAGAGAAGCCAACACTGTGGGCTTAGTGGTGGAGAGGCGCCGATTACTCACCGAGTTCGACTGTCTGAGGTGAACCACCTTGATCTGCCACGATACCATCTGAGTCTACATGATGCCTTGATTAGATTAGATTAGATTCAACTTTATTGTCATTGCACAGTTCAAGTTCAAGTTCTTTTATTTGTCAAATGTGCTATATTGACATACAGCACGGATTAAATTACATGTCTCTCAGGCCCACGGTGCAGCAGGTGAAGTACGCATACCAGTACAACGAAATGCAGTTAGCATCTAACCAGAAGTGCAAAGTAGTAGCAAAAGTGCAACAGTATAACAACGGTATGACAAATAAAAGACAAATAAGACAAAAGACAAATAAAATAACTTTGAACTTTGAACTTTGAACTTTGAACAAGTACAACGACTTGGCTATTGCTATCTGATGCTATGGCATGCCATACACGTTACGAGTCCATTACTATTACAATGCAGGTTCACGCTTGCCAGTTTACCAGATACACATATACACTGAATAAATGCAGTTACATTTCATAAAATAGCTATTCAAGAAGGCTTAGTTTAAAGTTGTGTACACACAACTATATTTTGTGCTCTCAGGTACTACGTTCAGGACTCAACAGAACTGCTGTTTGAGAAGTGGTTCTACTGTGAGAACCTCGGAACACAACTGGTGCCTGTAATAAAAGAGTGAGTTACTTGAGTTCATAGAGTATTTCCTAAGGGACAAAGTAATTCTGCACCGGTCTTACACAGTGCTGGCTTGACTTCCTCAGGTTCTTCGCCTCAAAACAGTACAAGACGGGCAAACCTGATCCAAGTGAGTAATTAGAAATTTGATCAAATTAATCTTCTCTTCAATTTGCTCTTGATTAAAAAAAACAGCATCCACTGTAACATGAGTGTCGTTTGCTTCCATGTGTGCATGCGTGTGCGTGCGTGTGTGTGTACTATATGTATGTGTGTGTGTACTGTATGTGTGTGTGTGTGTCTGTGTCAAATTTGCATGCATGCGTACACCTGTGCATGGTACGTGGATAGACGAGATCTTCCGGCAGCCTCCGTTCCACATGAATACCATGAACGTCATGTCCCCATTCTGCTTCAAGGACTGGCTGGAGCGCCAGAGGCTGTCCCTCGCCGCCGGGCGACACATCGACATGTTTGGAGCTCAGTTCGAGACGGAGGTCAGAGGGCACCTGCGTGTCAACTAAAATATAGATTTTTTTTCAGACCTCTAATTTTTCTTCTTCATTGTTTAATTTTTTTTTTACTTTAGTAACCGATCCTAATCCATTTTTCAGTATAGACTAATCACAACGGAATTAACAAATATGAAGATTTGTGATTATGAAATAGATTTTTATTGGTTTTTTAATACATGCTTCTATCCATTTATTAGCCTTGAGAAGCCAGCCTAAGACGATTGGGATCTTCCTCACCCGCTTCCAGCTAAAATCTCATTTATAAACAAAACTTGTGTATTACTACATACCATATTATTATATTATTTCATAATACTGCTAATAATCAATTGATGAACAGTTTGAACGAGTTACCTGTGGTCATAAGGACGGCGCTGGCTGTTCGTAAGTTCCCATTATGAATGCTGTGTATCATATTCCACACACAGGTGATGCTGTACGGAGCCGGGCAGACCGAGCCGTGCACAAGACAGAGTGACGTGTGGATTTGGCAGCAGGTGGGCACACCTGTGTTTACATCTCAGCATAAGTTCACCAATGCTGTTCACTGATATTGGATGACACAGACAAGACCTGAGAACTGAAAACGCATACTTTCTCTTGCTCTGTTGTAACTGATTATAATAATGCATCTCTCTCTGTCTCTCTCTCTCAATCTCTCTCTCGCTCTCTTCCCAGGACGGCTCATCTACAGTAACTCTGGACGACCAAGAATTCACTCTTTCTGCTGGAGACAGTCTGCTTATTCCTGAGCAGAGCCAGTGAGTGGCATATTAAAATGCAGTATGTGCGTGTGCGTGCATGTGTGTGTGTGCTTGTGAAGAAAATTCAATTACTTTGGGGGAAAAATGACACACTAGACAGATTATTTGAATGATCATGGAGGTACTACATTGTATTGAGATGTATTATTCTCACTGTATTTTTTGTTGTTCTTGTAGTTACCAGTGGCGGAGGGAAGCTGGTGCTGTTGCCTTGTTCGTGGTTCAGAACCCAGAGAGGAAGAGACACTGAGCAGCAGCTCTTCTCTCACTCTTCTCTCACAAACATATACACTCACACACATATCCAAGGCCCTATGTTATGCTCTGAGGATTTCACATCTTAGGATGCATTCTTTTAGGAAGAATTTTAGGATTTTAGGATTTTAATATCCCTTCTACTGACATAACCACCTCATTTCATGTACCCAGTTTAACTGCACAATTCAATGTATTATTCAAAGTTAAATACACTACTGTATAATTACTTGTACTGTACACTACAGTACAGTGCGCTATACGGCAATAGCGGAAACCAAGAGGTATCGCAATTGATTTCTATTTTTCAATAAGATAATGTGATTCTTCACTTAATTTTTTAGTTGTGTTAAAGTAACAAACGTTCATGTTTGATTAATTCAACTGTTGTTGAATAATGTGTGAGCAAGCCTAATGTGAAAAGAAATACACTAGTAAATGAAGAGGGAAATTAAAATGATATATGTGTTACTGGCCCCAGTTCAGCTCTTCTGAAGATACCGTAGGTCTGAGTTGCAAATCCAGATTAGTAGACTGGAAATGGTCAAATTGCATTCCTCACACGGCCCAGGCCTGTTATAACAAGAAGCTATTTTGAATGGGTGGATTGCATTCGATTTTGCACTAAAGAAATTCTTAGGAATTGTTAAGTAGGAAACAACGTCTTTAAGTGTTTGACGTCAATTTCATTAGATTGACGTTTATGTGTGACTGTGACTCATTCTGAATGACCTCATCATTAATCATAGATGTTCTTCCGTTCTCTGAGAGCAACTCAAACATTGTTAAAGATTGTTATTTTAATCAGTACACTGGCTGATACTTCATAGGCTTTTGTTTACAACCCGTAAAGCTCCAATGTGATTCACAAAGAAAGATGAGCTCAGAGGAAAGTTGTTCAAATGGCTCCATTCATTAATGCCAAGATCCATCAACACAGTTTCCATTCCCATAGAGTAGGTGAAAGATTACGCTAATAGTTTCAATTTGTTTCAAATGGGATGTAAATGATTATGGCCTGTGTATGAATTGGAATTGCTCCCCTCCCTTCCTGCAATGTAAATGAGATTGCATGTCATAGTAGTCAACTTAAAAAGGAATCAGTTTAAGTATCAGCCTCAGATGCATTTACATTCATAATTATTAACATGTCAAATTCTGACAAGGACCATACGACACAACCAATGTGTCAATTAGTGTCCTCTACCAACACCACCGTGATGGTGATGCTCAAGTCCCAGCGCTTCCCAGCTCCAGCCTGACTCTCAGCGTGTTCTCTATCACGTGTTTCTCTGCTATGAGCGCCGCCACGGCCCACGGTACCGCATAGTCCAACGTCACCAGCCCTGCCAGGTGGTAGCGGTGCCCCGAGTAGTCCCAGGGGCAGGCCCCCAGCAGCCTGAGCCCCAGACCCCAGGTGAACTCCCACAGGTAGATGAACAGCGTGTGGGCCACCAGGCGCAGGGCCAGCGGGCAGCGGTGAACCAGCAGCCCGGCGCGCAGCCTCTCCATCAGGCAGAGGGCCGAGGCGTACATGGGCAGGGCCCACAGGCTGCTGTGTCCGGCCAGCCTCCGGTCCCCGGTGTCGTGCCAGTCGCAGGCGGCCGTGAAGGCCACCTCGCAGAGGCAGCCGTGCAGGGCGTAGACGTAGAAGCGGGCCAACATGGAGAGAGGGCGGAGGCCGGGGCTGTGTGCGGTGGGCTCTGCCGGGCCGTTGTCATTGGTGCTGTTGGATCCTGTTGCAAGGGAAGAGTGACACTCATAAAATACACCAGAACTTGTATTCATAGAAAATCTAAATGTTGCATTGTTTGTTCAATTGCAAGCTATCAAATATTCGCCCAAACTTCAACGTAATAAATCACCATCTGAACTCCAAATTACACAGGAGCTCTGTCAACTAAATAGAGATCGACAAGAGGAAGTGCAAAAAAAAAGATATTTTGCTCAACATGTCTTACAACCAACAGTTAGCAGAGACTATCTACTTCCCTTTATGCTTTAATCTGCAATGCTTTAACCTCAGATCAATGAGGGTGTTATCTCATATTTCCGGTTAATCTGTTAATATGTTAATATGATTTTTGAAAATGACAAATGGCAGTTCATTATTGAACTGCCAGCATGCCTCTAGTAACCCAATAGATTTCAATGGGTCCCAGTCAAATCGACATGTCTAATAGATGAAATAACAACAACTGAGGAGCATCTTGTTTATGTATCGTAAGCAAAATGTAAGAGACTTAGAACCTAACGTGCTCATTGTTCTTTTGATTATTACAAGTCCTTCAAAAGGATACTGGCTGTCCACCTTTGAAAGACACATGCCCGCTCAGGCAGATTAACAAGGCTATTAGCAGGGCTTAACAAGATGAGAGCTTCCTCAGTGCTCAACACAGTACATTTTCACCTCGACGCATGTATCTCCGAAACGTGTCAACGGTCCTTCTCCACGCAGAGAACAAAATGCTGTGCCTCTAGTTTGGCAGGCTAAAATGCCATTAAAATGGCATTCACATCAACAGTACAATGTCACTGTCCAGTGCTGGCCCATACCGGCATGCAGCTACTATACATCATGCTACTATGAGTCATGTAAACGCTATGGGAGGATCCCAGGGCGCGCACCGGCCAAACCAACTTGGACTCTCACCTGGGGGCTTTCTGCCTGAAGAAGAAGCCCCTCTCGTGTGCAGCATCTGTGGCTCCATCCCTGGTCAGCGCAGGGTCCCTGTGTGGTTCCGCGTTTAATCCTGTGTGTCTGTGTGTGTGTGTGTGTGCGTGCGTGCGTGCGTGCGTGCGTGTGTATCTGCATGCAATAATACCTGAGTGTGTAGCAGAATCCATTTAGGTGTGTTCCTGTACTGTATGTGTTTTCCCGTGTGTGTGTGTGTGTGTGTGTGTGTGTGTGTGCGTGTGTGCGCGCGCGTGTGTGTGTGT
>OMOU01075965.1:0-10412 GCA_900312585.1 Malacocephalus occidentalis | reverse complement strand
AAGAAGGGGAGGGGGGGGGGGGGGGGGGGGGAGGAAGGGTGGAAGGAAGGGAGGAAGGAACTCATTTGTGCTCACGTTGTCGCCCGTCTCCCGTAAGCTCGCTGCGCTGCTGTGAGGAAGGCTGGTCGCTAAACTCTCTCGTCTCCAACGCCATCATCTCCGAGAGCCGGTCGACGAGAGAGCGCGCGCGCCGCCCGTGTCTCGTTCATCGCGCGCGATATTTGCGCGCGATTTAAGGAGACGACAGCAGCACGCGGGAAGAAGTTTAAAGGGCGGACGGTCTGATTCCGGCCAGTATTTGTTTGTTGGACTGTTGAATATTTCCAAACGCACGTTTGACCATTCCTTTGTGTGGACAATGGAGAACACAGCAGCAAGAAACTGTTCGGATTTTGTAGACCACAGCCGCTTCCCCAATTCGGCCGTGCTTTACAACATCACATCGTGTCGGAACTTAACGGACGGCGGCGTGAACAACGCCTCGGGTGAGCAAGACCGCGCGCCGATGGCCAACTTCGACGGCACCGGCGACTCAACTCCGGTGATCATTGCGATTGTCATCACCGCGCTCTACTCGATTGTATGCGTGGTCGGACTGGTGGGCAACGTGTTGGTCATGTATGTCATCATCAGGTGAGTCGAACACACACCCGGGGCAACTCAAAACTCACCCAGTGTCCTATTTGTGTGCATTGGAGCGCGGGTTGTGTCACGCAAAAGTGTCCGCTTATGATTTTGCCATCCTGTGCGCGCGCGTCCGTCGATTGCATAGGGTCCCCTGTTGCGCGCGCGCACGCGAGTGCACACAAACGCACGCGCGCGCAAAGACGCACGCGAGGGCACGGACGCGCACATACACACGCACGCACGCACGCACGCACATACACACACACGAGATTCGGAGATTCAACCTGTTACTGCGTTTGTTCCGTCCTCCGAATGTAGTCTAACTTAACCTGTATTTTAAAACATAACTCGCGAAAGGCAGCTGCATCAACAAACATCTCTGAAACGTCTTCATCATCACACTGTCTCATGTAAAAAAAATGAATTACAAATAAATGACAAATAACTCGTGCATGTGAGAAAAAGCGCAACCGAATGGAGACACAGAAATCTAACGAATTCTAATATTTAGATATTTCATGTCATTAACATTTCAATGTGTTTCCCATATGCAGATATCCTATGCAGATATTCAAAGTCAAAGTCAAAGTTCTTTTATTTGTCAAATGTGCTATATTGACATACAGCACAGATGAAATGACATGCCTCTTAGGCCCAGGTGAAATAGTGAATGAATAGACAAACTAAGACAGTAAAGACAATAAACTAAGCTATTAGATATTTCACACACCAATGCCTTCAACTTTGCTTTCTAAATAAAGGAACAATTGAACTCACCATCTCATTCCAAATGTCTATGTTAGTCAAACCAAAACGTTTCAATATAAATAGTATATACATTGCCTTTTCAAAAGGTAGATCACAATGATGAACCCAAACGTGTTGGCAAACCAACATACCAATTATAGTATCTATTGGTGCTTTTCCACCACATGGTGCAGCTCGATTCAGCTGGGCTGGGCTGGGCTGGACTCGACCCGCGTTTGGTTCCAGCTCATTTTCCACTGCAGATAGTACCTCCTTAATGTAGTGGGACAGCGAAGCATCTATGGCGCTTGCTGTTTGTCACAGCAAGGAGTCCAGAGACAACAACATCAGACAAACAAAATTGCCTCAACTATTTACAAAGATACAACGTGAATATGCAGCATTTTCCAATAACATGTTCATTCATGAGTCCCTCTTTTGGAGAAAGTTGCCATCCATAACAAAAAACCAAACATACTGTAATGTTATCAAAGGCAACCTACCGCAAACATGGGCTTGTAGAAGCGACACAGTGTTGTACATGGTACATGGTACCTCTGCCATAGAGCATGATTCATCTGTGTACATGTTAACACATATAATGAATTAATTCATCTAAATGAACATGTTATTTCACGTCAGCTTTTGGTATCACCTCATCTTGCTTGACGCCGTTGATACCAACAAATACTAGGTATCAGCTATCAACTTTTGCTGAATGAAACAATCAAGTTCTGTATGAACTCCAACTGACAACCATCAAACATGAAAGCAGATTTTACCTATAATGTAGCCTATAATACCTATAATGTTTTCATTATGATGGCATTTTTCATGCTTAATGGAACCAAGATTATTGAGACAGCCATTTTCCCCTTAATACAATCAAAAAGCATATGTAAAGGTCTGAGAGGAAGTTACTCAAGCTTAATGGAAAGAAATGGAAGAAAAACTGCAGAGTAGCACATTTCTGACAAGGAATCTGGGGCTTTACGGGAAATATATGAGTAAGGGCATGGGGATGACCTTGTACAATGCATGGACACCAAAACAAAAAGTGGTAGGGAGACGAGTTGCTCAGCCAAGATACTCACTCAGCAGTGGAAGAGTTATAGCCCCCCTATACGATACGCGACTCAAAGTCGTCATATCGCTGTAATTCACACACACACACACTGTCTGTCTTGAACATGTTACTGAGTGTCTTGAAGTTTCACACTTCATGACTGATTGGTGACAGGGGGTTGCACATTACGTTTGTTTCACAAGGTGGAATCCTCGACAGATCTGTCTGATCTCCGATCCACACTTTAAGTCACGAAAACACACAAGAACAGATTCTTCCACATGAAGATAGCCATCCAAGTTTGTGTGCGGCTCCGTGGCTCATCCAGAGTCTGGGTAGGAGTTTTCAACCGGGGGTGCAAATAAAAACTGCCGGGGAGTGAAATGCAGATTGCTGTGGAATGGGCCAGTCCATTGGCCGTTCTGTAGTTCTCCAGAACTCACAGTCCACCCCATGAAACCAAACCAAGCAGCCTACCCACAGCCAAAAAAAAGAAAAATACTTAAATGTCTTTGACTCTTACCTAATTTCCCTCTCATGTCACTGTAACCTTTTTTCACTTGCGGATTTGCCTCATTTGTGGTTTGTGGTGCTCTTGTATAGTTTTTTGTGAAGGAGACATAGTTTTCATTCAACTTGACCGGCATTATGACTTTGTAAAGTTTCAGTTGCATCATCTCAATCTTGTAATTTAATATTGGTAAATACATTGTAGATTGCTCCACAATCTCCAGGGGGTGCTGCAGCATCTCAGCACCCCAATTTCCCACGCTACTGGAGTGTAGGACACTGACACACACAAGGTAGAGGAAGTACTCAGCCAGAGTTATAGAGCAGGTCATCTGACAACTGGAGGAGGGTTGTCGGTTTGAGCCTAACTATCTATCAAGGTTTTCCATGAGAAAGACACCTCAGTGTGTGTGTTTGTGTGGATTTGTATTTGAATGGATGGATGGGGGACATTGTAAAGCACTTTTACTTGCCACTGAGGCTAGAAAAGTGCCATAAAAACACAGCCCACCAGAACATACCTAATCAAAGCGAGAGGACAGCTCAGTCACCGTCGCCCAGATTCGTCCTCTCGGCCATCAGTTAGTTCGGATACAAAGCTATGTTGGCTTTGTGGGGACCAACATAGTTGTACAAAAAGAGAGCGGAGCCACGTCCCCAAGAGGGGCCTCATTATAATAGACATGAAATAGACACCTCATCTCGATCAGTTCGCTGCATACACTCATGTACACGACACAATATTCCATTTGATTAGACGAGTGCACTCTCGAGTTCCATCTCTACTATTTGGAAACAAGTCTCACCTCATCTCACAAAGATCATTCGGACATGATTTCTTCTACATTACAGTATATGTTATACTCACTATGCTATGCCATTAGCCATTTTAATGCCAGGGCTCACCTCACAAGTCCCCCCACCCTGACACTATTTTGCAAGGGCACATCTCTGTCCTGGGTTTCGCCCCGCTCAGGACGTTGGTGATTGGTTTAAAGAAATACAAACAAGACTGAGCGTTTTTATCCCCTATCCCAGAATGACAATAGACATACCAGAGGCAGACCTTTCTCCAGTTTCTCAGTGTTAAATCCAAGTGCGAAACTAGTGTGGTGGTGAAGTGTGGTGATGGCTGGGTCTGTAGTAATTGGTCTCTTTAGGAAAAAAAAAAAGTGAAAGTGAAAAAGTTGAAGTGAAATGCGCAGTGTGCATGTGTGTCTGGATTACACCAGCATGGCTGCATGATTATCATCCATGTTGTGTCCGTACAATAATTGCTCTTTCAAACTACGCAGCGGTTCTCGGGTTTAAATCAACCAGTACTGTTCGATGGAGACCATTGACTACCTCCTGAATTGGTCAAGGCAAATCAATGAAACGTAGAGAGTGGGGGATGTGCATTACGTCGACCACCTTAACAGAGCAAATGCCGCCACTGAATGCCGGGGGCTAGTGGAATCCAGCAGAGCTCAGGGTAATGTCCATGTTTTGAAGACAAAATAGTTACCCGTTGATGCAACATTGGTAGTTATTTTAGCAAGCTAATGCTGGCCCAAGAAATTCTTGCTCGTCTTAGAAATGCAATAACCCAAGCCAGCTGAATTGTACTGTGGAATATTCCCATTCACCCGAAACACAGTGAACATTTTGTCTTTGGAAAATTAAATACAGAATGTTATGTTTCATAAGTGGATCTGTATGCGATTGGTAAAAACCTGATAATTGCTATGCCTGCACCAATAGCTGGGATGAGAGCAGACATGCCACTCTGAACACATTATACAACATCTAAGAACATACAATATACTAAGCAATGCTAAGTACTATTAATAACGCCAAGATGTACAAACACGCAAGTTAGTGCTAGGGTTTGCAGAGGAAAGGCGGGGGGGGGTTGCAGAGTTTAGGTGAACTCTGAACAGGTGGGTCTTGAGTCTCTTGCGGAGTCTCTTGAGTGACTTTACCATCCTGATATCAGCTGAGAGCTCATTCCACCACTGCGGTGACAGAACAGAGAAGAGTTGGGACTTGGCAGAGCGACATGGCAGAGTGTTACGATGCATTGCTTGTACATAATACTATTCAGTGATAGTATTTCATCCACATTGACTGTTGATGGTGTTTGCTATTTGCTATATAGCCCCTTCACCCAGAGATTTCTTTGTTGGAAATACATTCGGCACAGTTAATGACCACTGCGTCGAAGCATGCGTGCATTGCTGTGGGAAACAAACTTCCCACTTTCCCACTCTGACGAATCACACTTCAGGGAAATAAGGGGAAATGTTCGTTTCTCCCCCTTGAAAGAAATAATCTTGGAAATAATCTTGAAATGGACTCAATGGAGAATAGTCGCTTTGTTCTTGGGTCTGTTAAGCTGAACGTTCGATATAACGTTTAATGCCTCACCCTCTTTCTCTTCTATTTTTCCCTGAATTGCTCTTTTTCGCCCTGTTGTTAGACAAAACAGAGATTGCGTGGCCAATTAGCTCATGACCGCAGAGGATATTTACTAGTACATGGAGATGCAGTCTTGTACTCTGTGTCCCCACTTAACAGTGAGAGCCCTGAATGCCATTTTGCTAAATTCAATAGAGACAGCTGTGGGTGAGAGATGTTTTTCCTCTTCTTGTGCGGGTAATGACAACATTAGGGCCATAAAGCATTTCCTCGAACCTAGGTCTCCGAGGCCCCCGGTTGCAGGCTCTGCACTTACGTCGGGCAAACTTTTCTCCGCAAACTAAACAACACCAGAAACGTGCTAGCTTATCGGGAAAAATCTATTCCAGTTCAACAGAAACGAATGGGTTCCGCAGGGAATAGGTCAGTATTGCGCAGTGCTTTCGGTTGCCATGGAAACATGGCGTGTTTGTGAACCCCATCCCCCCTTCACCCTACCAATAGACTACTACTATCTACTAACCACGTGTGGCTTGGAAAGTGCTTTGAAATCTTTTTAATTCAAATATTTTTGAAAACTAAAATGTGTGGATGTTTAGCCTCCATTAAAACAGCTGTGTGTGTGTGTGTGTGTGTGTTTGTGTGTCTATGATCCAAGCAAATCCCAGTGTGTCACGTCATCAGTACTTGTCGATCGTGGACATTATGCCATCTTCAGCTGGAAAAGTATATAATACATTGAAATTATGAGATAATAATTCTGGGAGATCTCACATAACGTGGTTTTGAGCATGCCTCTGAAAAACCCTATGTGGTCCTACACTTGGCTCTTTATCTCAACAAGAATCGAAGAGACACCTTACCCTATGCACAGCAGGCCAAGGGGTTGTAAACGTATGTATATAATAATCCTTGTTCACATTGAGACGTGACAGCCATATGACCCAGCCATATGGTAACATGCCTGTGTTCCCATAGCACCTGTTGAGTGACGCAAGAAAATATATGAGCTCTTTTTGAGCACTTTTTCTCCAAATTGGATGGGGCGGGGGCTGGGGGGCGGCACAGTGTTTTTTTTCCATACGTTTTCCTTCCTCATGTTGTGTTCTATGTATGTGTCTACGAGTGTACTAGCAGGATGTGTGTGTGTGTTTCTGAAATCAAGTGTCTTTTGTTAGTGTGTAGGCCCTATTGTTCAGTACACACGCTTTTAATAAATAGAGTGTTTGTGTTTCCACGATAAATGTAGCATAGGTCGAGCAGTGGATGCTGAGTGTTAATGGAGTGCCTCATACTTCCTGTGAGCTGTGTAGTTTAACAATGAACCGTCCCTGGTCAAACACGAATACAGATGAAGACATGAAGAAGAAGAGCCACAACAACAACAAGCCATCTGATTGGTTCATAGCGGTGGTATATTAACCACATTACCACAGCTCTGTCATCTAATTCCTTTTCCCAATTCTGTAGCAAATTTCGATATAGCAATGTTGAGTAGAATATACCAGCAAGGAAGGAACACAGCAGACATGATCCACTGCCTCCGCAGCACCACCGTTCAACAACAGATTAGATGCGGGCAATGACCCGGCAGAGGTAATGGCCGTACGAGGACGAAACTTCTCTCTCTCTCTCTTTCTTTCAGAGATATTGGTGAACGAAAGTCGGGGACCGGAGAAAGTGGAGCGTCAACAACAAAACACCTAAAATACGGGCCTAGTACAAAGTCGTTTTCGGAGTAATCCTACAGTTTTTAGTGGTTGCACAATAAATGTTGACGTGCAAACGGCTGTAAACAAATAGCCAAATAATGAAACATCTAACACGTATACGCGCAGTGCATAGCAGCTGGAGGGACTATTGATTTGTTTAGAAAAGCTGTTGAAATTGGAGTGTGTCTATTACTTTCTTTCATAATGCCATATTTGGTGACAAGTAGAGTCAATATCTCACTTCAGTCCCTGGAATGTATGGTTATTAAATCAAAGCTGAGGCCTTAGCTGTTATATAATAACCATATACCATGGCTTGTTGCTTAAAAAGAAGCGCATGTCTGATGTGACCTCGATGTATTAGTCATTTTCTTTTATAAATCATCGATACCAAAAAGGGAAACGAAATATATGAATATATATGTGGGTGTATGTGGGTGTGTATGTGTGGGTGTGTCTGCACGCACTCGTTGTGTGCACTTATTGCAACCCATGAATGACAACTCTAGCCCCCTCAGGGACCATCCTGTGTGGCCTTGTCTTTTGTGTCCACCACACTGCTGTGTGCGCTGCTTACAAAACCTAAAAACGAAAATGGTACAGCAAAAAACAGAGGAAGAAGTAGCAAGGTACCGTACCGTAAAGAGTTTAATGCTCTTACATGGGAGTGCTGCAGGCAAATGTATTTACATTTATTGATGGAATTAATTTAACAACACAACACAATTATTCAAAAACCCTGTATTTAGTATACCAAAATATGCTAAAATCATAAGATGGCTGTGAGAAGGTGTGATGTATGTGGCTGGTGGCTGACTTGCTTAATTGGCCTCACCTGGCCCGGTTAGAGACTGGGGGTGGTGCTGCAAGCCTGTGGTGCATTGGCCAATCAGTGCACCACAGGTTAAGGCAGACACCAGCACACACTCAGTACTAGCACGCTAGCTAGCACACGTACTCCATATCATTTTACAATAAAAAGGACACCACAACCTGCCTGTGTCCTTAGAGGAGCCCCTAACTAAAGAGGCATTATAGCCCTGACGATGCTACAATGGCAAACTCAAGCTGGCTAAAGTAGCAGATGCCATACTGTAGTGTGTCCAACCCGTTTATAAGTATTGAAACAACGGGCTGAAACAACCCAGGGACCCGCACAGGTCAAGCATTTACCAACATGCTCAAATCACAACTCGGGCTCAAGAAATGATAACCTGTTTGCCACACCCACTGTTCTCCTCTGGGGCACCAGAGGTGTGTTCCTTCGCATGAAGTAACACACCAACCAATATATTTGCTGTATAGTCCCAAAAGGAAGAAGGTTTTAAGCTGTGAGTTTTAAGATGTGAGTATTTTGTATCTTGGTACATTTCAAGTGAGCCCACAGTACCTGTGTTAATGTGTCAAGTTAATGTGAGTTTGCATTATTATGCCGTTACCCTTGAAAGCCTGAATGTAAGGGGCATTCATCTGCTCCGGTGGAGGACTTGGAGGCAAAAGAGGCAATGCTAAATTCGATATTGCGAGAAATATATAGAGCGGATGAGAGAGAGAAAGAAAGACAGAGAAATAGAGAGACAGAGAGAAGATGTAGGATGCGCTAAACTCAATTAAGTCACTCAACAGAGGTTTTCTGTTGTTCTATTCTTGATGACAGGTTTTTTGTGGTCTCTTCTCAATCAGCCATTCTTTTCTTTTCAAGTTTGTGATTTCTCTTATCTTTAGCTCTTCTGACACTGTTGTAAAATGATGCAGCAAATTAAGCTGTCTCCCCTTTCAAGAAGAGTTAGTCATTATTGAGTCATTATTGACTGATGTCCATGAATCATTCATGGCCATGCCCACCTGCTTTGAACATTATCACTCGATTGAATGGACATTATCAGTGGCAATCAGCCCCAGGGTCAGTAGGTGCCTATTCTACCTTGTGGGTTAGGAGTCTTTACAGGGGCACGGTGGCACAGTCGGTAGTGCTGTCGCCTCACAGCTAGAAGATAACCCCTCTAAAAACATGGAAGAAGACCAGTGGCGGTTGGGACGAGGTGGTCCCCGGGCACTGCACTAGCTGCCCGCTCCTGGCCTGACCGCGGAGGAAGATGGCCATGGATGGGATAAAAGCGGAGGAACAATATCACGGCGACACCTATGTGGGCGTGTGTGTGTGGGGTGGACTGGGAGGGCCGCCGTGCACGGGTGTACATGCATGGTGTGACCGCGACAATAAAGACGGGGGTTGTCTGTCTGCTTATTATTATTATTATTATTAGGTTAGGGCCGTTATAATCGACTCATACGGTCGAGCACTGATATCAATATGAGAGGAGTCCAGATCCCGTATGTAAGAGAAATCCATGTCCTGCTTGGGTGGAAGCCCAGGCGGAAACCACATGGCTGCCATTCCATTCAGTGAATGTATATGATGTTGACTTTGTTACTTCATGCGACCGTAGCAGTGTTGCTGCTACACACCACCTTGATGGCTTTCCGGGGCACATCCAATATCAGAATGTTTATTGCAGAGTTTATAGAAAGAGCAGGTGGTAGACTCTTCCTGCTCTTCTTGAGTGTGTGTGTGGTGATGTGGCTCATTTAACCAATGCACCACAGGTGCGCAGCCTCACCCAGCCCCAGACTCCATTTAGCATGACATGGGCCAGGTGAGGCTGCATAACCTAGCCACCCACTACACACACATGCTCCGCAGCAACCTTTTCTATTGTTTCTATGGTGGTTGCTATGGATTCCACTCCTATTGGTGTCAGTGTTCAACTGTACAGATCCATGATAAGGGCCCTCCGAACCTACTGCTACTTCTAACCACTGATAACGTCCATTCAATCGAGTGCTGTAGCGTCCAAAAGCGGGTGGGCACTCAAACAAAAATACATTTGTGCGTTAATCTCAGTGGCCAACAATGAGGACCAGCCTGCAAGCTTTCCAGCACATTACAATGACATTTACATTTAGGGCATTCAGAAATATGGATAAGAATAGAACAGGTTTCAAGCATTCAGAATTGCTAGGTTGCATGTATAATAGTTGGGATAGGAGCAGAAGCAACCTTCTGAGTGCTTCTGCTCTAAGAACATACAATATGCTAAACAATGCTAAGAACTATTATTTAGTGCCAAGACATACAAACGGAAGAGGGAAGGCGATTCCAACTGGCATTGCAGCACAGCTGGTCGTCCAGTACCATGCCATGGTTCTTCGCGGTCAGAGAATGAGAGACTTTGATGTCCTCAATGGGGACAAGTAGGTTCATTTGAGGGCAATCTTTCCCCGGCATGAAGCGAAGCTCAGTCTTGTCTAGGCTAAGCTTCAGGTGATCGGCAGTCATCCATTTGCTG
>OMOU01075962.1:0-11343 GCA_900312585.1 Malacocephalus occidentalis | reverse complement strand
ATTCTATTCTAATTTAAAAATGATTCAAGCCATATTAACATTGTACTGATGTGTGTGCGGTTGGGTTTATTGGCATTGATGTTTCATGGTTAATCTACTGGAATGAGTAGATTCAAAGTGTGAATCAAGTCAAAGTAAATCATTTGTAATGATTTCTTAATCTGAGTATGTTGTATAACTTGGGGTGCAATTTCACCTTGCATGTCTGTGTTCATCTCCATTGCTTTCACCAATTTTAATTTGTTTGCATTTTTGAGTATTTACCTGAGAGTATGGTCATGTCCAATATGGTACTGTGAGACTGAACGATTGTTTCTACCCACAGTCGACGTCAAAGTCGGGTGACCAGGACTCAAAGGCCAAGCAACTGGAATATCAGAACATGCAGAAAGGTGTGCATTTGCTTTCCTTTTCTTTTTCCACACGGGACATGAGCTATTTAGTTTTTATTTTTTTAAATGTACATGAATGATTGGCACAGCAGTTTAGATACGCCAGAACATGTAACTCATAGTATATATTCGTGTGGGTGTTTTAGATTTTTGAATAATCATGTTTCCTGACGCGGTGTCTTAATTGCTGAAATGCATAATGGGATGCGAGTCCATGGGTTATTTTCATTCAAATATCCATTGGCTTCAGAGATCGAAGATATGAGAGCCCTCATCCGAGCACTTGAGTCACGAGTGACCATGCTTGAGAAGACCCAAACAACGGCAGCTCCCGTCCCATGTGCTAAGGTTGGTCCATTTGCTCAACTCGCACGATTACTGTGCAAGCGTTGACGAGAGGGAAAGCTTTCCAATGGGCTCAAATGCTCTACCAAATCCAAATGGAACAAATGTACTGTACTGAATTGTAAATCACCATAATGTCATCGGAGATTAAGGACGCACAGAACAGTGCTTCAGCCAGTATGTTCTCTTGAAATGTCTATTCTGGGCCGGAACATCTTTTGTTTTGGTCTGTGATCTGCTATGCGCAGAGTACCCCCGATTGCCAGATATAAAATTCACTGGATCAACTGAGACTGTAATAGTCTCCCCGAGCTCTAAATGTTTCCAGGTGAACATACCAATAACGTATAACCAAAGTTGTGACTGTGACCATAAACAAACAAGCCAGCGTACATGTACAGTTATAAAAAGCCACATCAAATCTGCAAACGATAAATACATTGCTAACTCATCAGCATGCAGTGAAGGATGCGTTGTCGCAATAGAATACTTCATACGCTCAGTGTCCTCAACCTGGCAACACCTGAGCTCAGTGTCTGAGTAGGAGGGGATGGGCAGAGACGACTCGCTCCAATATTGGACTGCAGTACCCATTTGAAATGCCATGTGTCCTCATTTCATACAGCAGCTTTGGAAAGTGCCAGCCTGGCCTTGTCATGAATGGCTCATTGGTGCCATTTTGTCATTCCACTAAGATCCACCCATTCTTCTGCTGGTTTTTTTAGGCTGCTCCAGTCCAGGCTGCACCACAGAAAAAAGTAGAGGCAGCTGATGATGATGATGACGATGACTTGGACCTGTTTGGCAGCGATGAAGAGGATGAGGAGACATTACGCATCAAGCAGGAGCGCATTGATGCCTATTCAGCCAAGAAGTCCAAGAAGCCTGCCCTGATTGCCAAGTCTTCCATCCTGCTGGACGTCAAGCCTGTACGCATTCTTCATTTGCTTTCCTGTTGTAGGTGGATGGACTGAGATGTAGGGACTCAATCCATCTTCAGTCTATAGCAAAACAATGTCATGAAATGGTAGTGATCCAATGGACTTGGATCACTACCATTCTTGCTCTATTATATATTTTGTAGTAGTACAGTGCCTGTTCGAAACGGGACAATTTGCTTGGCCTCCAGTATTGCTGCTGCTTACCCTTGACACCACACTTCCTTGGGTCCTCGGCAATACACCTGCCAAGTATGAAGTCTGTTGGATGAACGGTTGTCAAAGGCCAGACATGCATACAGACTCAATTTAGTTTGATCGTCGTCGGATAATAACGACGGCATGCTTTTGTTTCCGTTCCTCCACCAGTGGGACGACGAGACGGATATGGCCAAGCTGGAGGAGTGCGTGCGCTCTGTGCAGGCCGACGGGCTCCTGTGGGGAGCCTCCAAGCTAATGCCGGTGGGCTACGGCATCATGAAGCTGCAGATCAACTGTGTGGTGGAGGACGACAAGGTGGGCACAGACATGCTCGAGGAGGAGATCACCAAGTTTGAGGACTATGTAAGTATGCACGGCCACGCAAACAACACATCTCTCTACGTTGACCTACGGTTGTTATTAGAAACGTGATGGCTGCCTTTTTAATTTAAGAACTCTTTCAGTCAAGCATTGTACTGAAGCAATTACAGTTATTACACATTATTCTCCATACAATTTGGCTCCCCCATTGTTTTTACGTGCTTAATGTTCTCCATGTAGGTCCAGAGTGTGGATGTGGCTGCTTTCAACAAGATCTAAAGTGTCCCTCCCTTCCCCTAGTCCACCAAAGTGTTGCTTCTGCTCTCTGCTTGCTTGGTTCTTATTAAAGTCCTGAGCTTTGAGCACAAACATCTGGTATTGGTCTCAATCGTGGGTTTTACACAATACTTCAATGAAATTACAAGATGCCTGTATCATTCTGACAGAATACTGTACTATCGCCTTTTAGAAGTGCATAGTCTTAATGTGGAGCCTAGCCCCACCCAGAATCCTGGGAAGAGGGGCTGGGTAAACATAGTCGTGACTCTGTGCAGGAGAACCATCTCCCCTGGAATGCTGTAAAAGGACAGAATACCAGCCCTATAGTCCAGGTAGACTCCTACTCTGTTGGCGCAGGGAATGGCTATAGCCACCGTGTCCTGGTTGTGCTGGAAGGAACAGGCCGTAGGGGAACAGTCCAGACTCCAGGATTTGGAGTTGTGTCCGAACTTGCAGTCGCTCCCTGCTCCCTCCCGGGCCATGCCTTTATAACACACCCCCACGGAGACCCCTCCGTCGCCCCTCCATTCTACCTCCCAATAGCAGCGGCCGGCCACACCCGCCCTACACAACACCTGGGCCCATCTGGTGAAGCGTCCCGGGTTCTCTGGGTACGCCTGGGGCTCGGACCCTGTCATCACACCCCTTCGGCTCTCAGACAGGATTAGATATGGGTTGGCTGTGTTTGCGTCCAGTGATAAATCGTTGTAATCTGGAAACACAAGGGCAAGTGTTGATTCTTGTACAGATTCTTGTCGCTTTTTAAGACTCGTGATTTAATAAGTGGCATTCATACTCACATTGCAGGAAGTCATCTCGGGTCCTAGGCTCTGAGCTGTACAATCGGTCCTCATAATTCACTGTCCAATAAAATGGTTGAATCATCATGGATGCAATATATGTATATTCAAGATCTATTTTCTTGGGAAATATTACCTTCAATATCTTTTTCTTCTGTTTTGGTGGAACCTTTATAGGCTTCCCTGAGAGAAGTCACTAGGGGGAAAAAAATCAAAAGTGCTATGGTTAGCGCTGCAGTGTGTTAGCTTACACACACACCTGTTGTAACAACCTAAGGAAGCATACCCTTGTCGGAAACCCTGATGAGCTCACGCTCACACACTTCCACCAGGGTTCCCCTGAGCTCCACCAGAGCGCCCTTCATCGACTTGAACATATGGTACGGAAGACCATCTGTGTTGGGCAAATCCACAGTCCTAATGGGGAAATGCAGGGACTTGCAACTCTACAGAGAACAAGGAATCAAACCAGACCAGGGTCGTTGTTACTCGAGCCTGGATGTGTAGTATAGGAAAAAAATATGCAATTTGTTATGTGTGCCTAAAACCTAATCCTGAAAATCCTTAACACCCTGAACATACCCCATTACTGACCCCATTATTCTGGCGCCATACCTGAAGGAATTGGAGGTGATCCTCGGTATTGGAGAGCTTTTGCAGTTCGGCATCTCTCCTCTTCAACTCCTCGGTTTCCCTCTCCAAGTTTCCCAGCATCTCGTCCGCCTGTCGGAGTGCAGTCTGCTCCTGACCTCGGATCAGCTCCCGCACCTCGGACCGCTGCTTTTCGACCATGCGCGCGATCTTAGAGAAGGTTCTCTCGCTCTCGTCCATTGCGGCTTGCGTCGAATGCTGTTTGTTTTGAAATGATTGCCGGGACATCGACGTCATTAAGTGCTACCTGTGTTATACATTTCTCTGTGGGACTAATACGCCTACTACTAACAATTGCTGGGCTTACCTTGATATACCTCACAATATATTTAAGCTCCTTTTTTAGCCCGTTGCATTTCTGTATCGATTTAGAAGATGCGTCTGTCAGCTTTCTCTGAAAGAAACCCCAATTTGAACATGAAACACAATGTATCCCATATTTACATGCAAGACATTATGTAGTCTTCCCACAAGATTGTTAGCCTCTTGGGACTTGATCATGTTATAAACCTATTATCTCAAATAAACTATAATCATGTTCAGGGACTTTAAGTTAATTCACATTTTTGTATCCGTTATATTGCACATTGTAGTAGGGTACTTGTCTGCGGGCTATAGTGTTCAATTGAGCAGTATGTTCTATATTTTACATTGACGGCGCAAGTCTTTCAGAATGAATATATCTCGCGAGGACAGCGCCAAATAAACAACAGCGTAGTCGTACCTCATGCGCAGCTCGCGCCTCCGCCAGCGACACAGTGTCGTGGCCCCAGTGTTTACCGTTAACGCACTGAGCGCAAACACACTGCCGGTCGGTCCAGCAGTACTCCCTCAGAAGTTGACTGTGGTCGGAGCAAAGTCTCTCCCTCGGCCGAGCTAAGGGTGCGGTGAGTTTGTGCGCCTTCGCACCCTTCCCTCGAAACTGTTCTTCGTGGATTTCCAAGTGCGCCTCGCAGTACGACTCCAGGCAGGCGAGGCAGGTTTTGACGGCGTCCCTTCCTTTATTTCTGCCACGACAATCTCCGCATGGGACCACCTGCTGCTCTGCTCTGGTCGAGTTGTGGTGTCGCGCGTCGATTCTAATGGTGTTGTTCCTCCCCTGAATTTGTCCCACCACTTCCGAGAGAACGGTATTTCGGCTGAGCGCGGGTCTCGGGTTGAAGAGCTGTCTGCACTGTGGACAGCAGAAATATCCCTTGTTCTTGTTTCTATCCCAGTAATCGTCGATACAATCCAAGCAATAGCTGTGTCCACAGGGAATAGTCACGGGGTCCCTCAGGACATCCAGACATACCGGGCAACTGAACTGATCTTCTTCGATGGAAATACTGGTCAACGCAGCCATTTTCTCTTCTATGCGAAACTAAACACAGGAACTTTGACTTCCAAACATACATGGGCGTGGGCCACAGGTGACACATGTGACGCGGTTTCAGCCCGAGACGTCCAATCAAAAGCGGTTGCGCGTGACGTATAAAGGTAAGCCTATCTTCTGCAAACAGTGCAATAGAAAACTGCCACCAGTAGACCCACAATGTGTACAGGTGCAGATGAATGAAGATAACACTTTGCACCTGACTTTGCATGCTGTTTGTATTACACATGCAGTGCGTGTGCTAAAGGTGTGTCTGTGTTAAAGGGGCCCAGTAATGGAGTAGTACCCAAAAAACACGTTATGATTTGTTTTATTTGTAGCTCACAAATACATCGCATTTGCCAGAAAATCCAAATGACTTGTGACAAAAAATTGACTTTGACTGATTTCCGGGTGATGGGAACAGATGAGTATAGATTAAAAGCATAACCTTTAAATCAAAAGCGGAATCATCAATAATCAAGAGTCAAGAATTATAATTGTCACACAGGATATGCAATGAAATGAAAAAGTTGATATCAATGTTTATCAATTCCATGCTAAATACTGTTGGTAAATATACTGCTGGTGAATATACTATATGTACAGTATACATTAACTAATAAATATGAAATCACTAAAAGCATGAGTTAAAAAAAAACACAACTAAATCATCTATTGTATTTTGACAATGTTCAACTTTCACATTAAATTCAGCCCGCTAACATTGGTATGTCTTTTCGTGTCACATAAGTTGATTGCACATCAACTTTGGTCTTGGATCTTCATATTTTGACCACCTGTCCTAAAGCAGGAACTCAGTACCACAGAATCTCACTGAGACAATACAATCAATTATAAATCAAAAAACAAAGTATGTGTGGGCACTTGAGTGAGGTGGGATTCAACCCCAGGTGTGAATGGTCCTGCAATGGTCTTGATGAGTGAGGGAAGCCATCCCAAGGGCTATTTCCTCCTTGTGTGTGAGCGTCGCTGTAAATGTCTTTGTCTGGACCCTGAGGAGAGCTTGGAACCTGAGCAGACAGAAACGTGGGTTAGTCAAGATAGGGGAGTGGTCAAAGGATGCAGATGGTATAATTATGTTTTCCTTTGTGTCGACGTCTTTGATGAAACAACGAAGAGCAACAAGGATTTCCTCCACCTCTCCTGCTATAGTCCGTCTTCCATCCCTCGGTAAATCCGCAAGTGTACTTTGGCGGTGATGACCGTTGTTATTGAATACATGACATTGAAACAAATCACAGTCCTCTACTGCTTGTGAGCAGAGGAAAATCTATGTTGCTTTCACATATGGGTTTTTGCTTTAGAGACAGAGGGCCAGTAAGTATGCAGTTTGTTTTCCAGCATTACTCACCGAATGGTGAGACAACGAAGCCGCTGGACATGGGAAGGATAGAGCCTGGTGACAGGAATGGGTTCAGGGGGCCCACGGGTGCCTGGTCTAGCCCAGATGGAGGTGTAAGAGATGCTAGAAAAACAGCAGGGGGGCCAAAAAAATACAACTAAATATAAATATCCATCTACTAATAATCACAGGTTAGTCATTTATTAAACATGAATAGACTACAGTTACAAAGTTATTTCCTTTTCTGGCGATTCCTCATCCAGAATAGTGTATGTGTGTGTTTTCTTTGCATGCTATTCAATAGCACTAGCGCTGTAGGGAAATTACACTGAAACGTTTTATTTATTTAGCACACATACATCACTTAAAGTGGTGTGTGTGTGTGTGTAATACATGTACAAACTCAACCTGTACTCTAGCCTTCTTTAAACATTTCTGCTGAATGTGATCATATCTCACCATTATTCTCCCTTTATAATAGAACAAAAAAAAAACCAAAAAACTATTATCAACTCACTTGGCAGTGCATTCATGTGGACGCTCGCCTGGTCGCCTGGTCGCACCTCTCCCAGGTCCAGAGCAAAAATTGGAGAATTCACGATTGCCACTTCTCTGACTAAAAGTGGAGACACACACACCCATGAGGCTGGAAATGACAAACAAGCTCTGAAGTACGATTCATTTGTTTGTTTATCTTCTTGTACTTGCCTCTCTCGAAGATGCTGTTGAGGCCTTCCTGGCATACTTCTTGTAGCAGAGATTTGAAGGCGTTGACAGCGGCCATCACCAAGGTAAAGTTCAGAGTTTGGTCCACGGACAATGAGGGCAAAACCGTGGCCATAGGCGGAGCAGACAGCGACTGGCAGCTCTGAAACAAAACCAGAGTGAGTCCGGGAGTTTTGGAGGAAACGGGCTTAAATCAACCCACACAAAAAATGTGTTTAGTGTCTATAGATATGTCCCCCCTATTATACAGGTATCTGTAATGGTCAAAATGTGTAGGACAAGGACGGAGCGCGTCACATGGATGGGCGGAGAAGGGTACCTCGGCTTCACAGTGTGCATATTGAGGTAGTGATAATGCAGTTGGTTATGTATGCAGGTTGAATGAGATTTGTACATTTGTTTTAGGTACGGGATAATGGATACACGTCTAACATTTGAACCACTATTTATATTACGTTTGCTCTGCTACGTCGCATTGCCTTTTGATAGAATGAGGACAATGAGGGAGGCCTATTTATTGTAATAGTTTTTAAACAGATTATATGTGTTTTAAAAAATATATACACTTCTTTGGAGTTTTTACGTGTCTGAGGGACATGTACACACGTGAAGAGAATATGAGTGATTATAATGTCCCTGTCCCATGTATTTTGGCCGCAAGAGGCAGTGAGTGCATGCGTAAAATCATATGTTATTGTATTTAAGCTCTATACAATACTAAAAGGCTATTTCTGCAATTAATAATGCAATACACATCTGTCTCTATAGCAGCGGTTTTCGAAACCTTTCCATTACATTCCGATATCCAACACCAAGCTAGTCCTACCACCAGCACGCCAGAGACACAGCATCCCAAAAAAAAAGTTCAATTCAAATCACAATATAAAAGCGTTTAGCCCCCACACGTGCCATTGCATCGTCTCTGGTGACTTGATGGTAGAGTTGCCATCATGCATCCCGCAGAAGAGGAAGAGGAGAACTCACCTGGAGGAATTGGACGTGATCCTCGGTGTGCAAGAGATTCTCCAGCTCTGCGTCTCTCCTCCGCAGCTCGTCGGTCTCCTTCTCCAGCTTGGCCAGGGCCTCCTCGGCATGGCGGACGGCGGTCCTCTCCTGCACGCCGATGAGCTCGCGCACCTCGAAGCGTTTCAGCTCGATGGACCGGATCAGCTCCGTGAAGACCTTGTCGCTCTCCTCCATCACCGTTCGAGTGGACCGCTGCGGGGTAGTGGAGTGGTGGTGGGTGGTGGTGTTGGTGGGGACAGCGACATAGGAACTGGTTTTCCTTTCTTTCTGACTTTTCACACCTCATATTTGATCATTTTATGGTCATGCCTTCAGATTTCATGGTAATAAAACACCATTCAAGAATAATATTGAAGTATTGCCCAACCCTTATGTCATACATTGTACACCAGCATGGTTTGAGGACACTTACTGTTAGAGACATGATGGCCTGTCTCATCTCCTGGGATTCCTTCTCCTTCTCTTGGATGTTCTGTTGAGACTGTTGCCTCATCTCACCAAGATGAGTCTGAATGAAACAACGCATGAATACAGCAATCAGTATCGTTATCGTTGGCTTGACTCAATCAAGGGGCTCCTTTTCGGTGTCTAAAAAGAAAACAAAACCATAGCCTACCTTCTTTTCTTGGATTTCTGCCTCTGCCAGAACTGTATCGTGTCCCTTATGCTCATCTGTCAGACAAAGATAGCAGATGCACTGCTTGTCTGTCCGACAGTAGACCTCCAGGAGTTTGTCGTGTTGGGGACATATGGTCTCCTGTAGTTTATCCGAGGGTGTGACGAGCCTGTGCTTCTTGAAGGCTGCGGACTCGTAGTGAGGCTGCAAGTGGGCCTCGCAGTAGGAGGCCAGGCACCCCAAACAGGATTTAACCGCTTTCTTTTTCCGTCCAATACAAACGTCGCACTCCACATCTTCAGGTCCGGCGAAGCTCTGTGGCGTGGCGGCCGTGTTTGTGGCCTGGAGCCTGGTGTTTTTGAATCTCTCCACGACATCGGCCAGCATCGTGTTTCTGCCGAGCAGCGGCCTCGGGTTGAACGACTGCCTGCACTGGGGGCAGCCGTAGGCCCCGAGATACTCGTCCTGGTCCCAGTAATGCTTGATACAACCCGAGCAATAACTGTGTCCGCATGGAATAGTAACGGGATCCTTCAACACGTCGAGACATATCGAACAATTAAATTGGTCTTTGTCGAGAACCACTCCTGCTTGGGCCATCGTTAAAAGGCAGGCGCTGAAGAGGATCGTGTTAAAGAGACGTTGACAGCGGAGCTTTGTTTACAGGAAGTAACCGGAGCGACCGGGGGGCGTGGTTAAAAAAAACGACTGAAAAATGCGACCAACCACTAACCTTGAACTCTGGCAGAGCAAACACACATGACGAGAAACATCGGCATCTTTCTGTTCACGATACTTTCCAGCTTTCTCCGAATTGAGCGTTTACAAACCAAGTCATGTGATCATTTGCTTTCTCGCTTTCTCTCTCTTACACACACAGCCCTGTCCAGTAGATGGAGACATTAATCCATGTACAAACGGTAAGCAAAAGGTGGAAGTAGTTCTGACAGGATTTCACTCTCTTTTTTTATTCTTGCCAGTCAAAATAGAAATCCTAAGATGAACAACAAGGTGCCTGATGTCCAATGAACAAAATCAGCTTATAAAGCACCACCTTAAAATGCATTTTAATAATGAGCATACACAGTATAATCGTATATGTGGATCTCTGAATAGTTTATCAATAAATAACAATCAAAAATAAATGATTTCCATATTGTTGCTCTCAAATTTAAACAAGCTGCACTCAGTAAACTCATAAATATGAATACACGAGATAAACATACATAATTCAGGGTGGGGGGAATACACTTCTTCCATAAGGAATGATACATTACTTTGGTCACACACGAAAACTCTACAGGCTCCAGATTGTAGCAATTTGCCATTTGACTAATATATATTCATGTATATTACATCTTAACATGTACCAGTGTTATGCATTGACCACTCCAGCTGATGTTGAGGCAAGCCAAGCCCTCACAGAACCTGTCCTTCAATGCCCTTTAAAATGTCTCAATCGCAAACATAAACCGAAATATCAAACAATCCCTCAAGATAACTCATAAAGTGCAGCCTGTCCTTTCCCTTTGGGAGAACCAGTGCAAACTGTAAAGGAATGTGTCTATATAAACATATTTCGGTAATTCAAGTAATAGGTCACACCCCAACATTTGGGGGTAAAAAACCCCAAACACAAACTGCTATTATGAATGGTTATCGTACAACCGTAAATCTACCGCTAATCGTGGGAAACAGGCACAAATAAATCATTCCCTTTTGTCTGAAAACATGCATTGATGTCGTTGATATCTGGAGTTCCACATGCGTATCTAAAGCCATGGCGACACAAAATGCTAAACGTTTCATCACCCACTTCTGTAGTCATTCTTGCATTCCATTAATTATGGTTCCATAAGAAAGACCTCTCTTTTGGCTTCCTTCAATACTAATGACATTTAGTAATATGGAATAACTCAAAATAAAAAGTGTCATACATCATTGGTTTATATATATATATATATATATATATATATATATATATAAGCAAAGTGGGGTTCTTGGTGCAATGAACTACAAACCTTGAGAATGAGAATGTTTCTTTGCATGTGCGTATTCATGTAAGTGTGCAAACGATATGCTCTGGGGACAAGGCCTCCTGCTCTCACTCGTCCTTTTTCTCCAGTCCACTCTCCGCCCTGAGAGCCTGGCTGCTGGCTGAGATGTAGTTTATCCAGTGTTTGAGGTCCTCCGGAAACTCTGGACATGTGATCTGCACACACACATACACACAGACACACAGACACACAGACACAGACACAGACACAGACACAGACACACACACACACACACACACACACACACACACACACACACACACACAAAAAA
>OMOU01075954.1:0-15065 GCA_900312585.1 Malacocephalus occidentalis | reverse complement strand
AGGTGGTGCAGTTGTTGGTGTTGTTGTACTGGGTGGTGCAGTTGTTGTTGTATGGGGTGGTGCAGCTGTTGTTGTTGTTGTACTAGTTGGTGCAGTTGTTGGTGTTGTTGTACTGGGTGGTGCAGTTGTTGGAGTACTGGATGGTGCAGTTGTTGGTGTACTGGATGGTGCAGTTGTTGGTGTTGTTGTACTGGGTGGTGCAGTTGTTGGTGTACTGGATGGTGCAGTTGTTGTTGTTGGTTCAGTTGGTATCGTTGTAGAGGGTGTGGTCGAAACACACGGTCTACAACAGTAAACTCTGATCTGGTAGTTGAAGCACTTCCTGGGTGGTCTCTTCTGATCCTCTTTCCTGCATATCAGACCGTAGTCCAGGTCACAGGTCACCACTTGGCCCGTCTCTTTCACAAAGTCCTCAAAGTCCTTGTCAGGAACAGATGATGATCTGCATTCAATGTCATGGGGCCGTGTGCATATCTCCTTCCCGCTGTTGGTGATGTTCTTGTATGTTTCCCAGTCGCTGCCGTCCGGGATATTGCTGTCCTCGTCAAACCATTCTGTCCATTCGCATATGATGCATGGGGTTGTTGTCACTGCAGTTGTACTGGGTGGTGTAGTTGGTGTTGTTGTACTGGGTGGTGTAGTTGGTGTTGTTGTACTGGGTGGTGTAGTTGGTGTTGTTGTACTGGGTGGTGTTGTTGGTGTTGTTGTACTGGGTGGTGTCGTTGGTGTTGTTGTACTGGGTGGTGTTGTTGGTGTTGGACAGGAGTTGTTCGACTTTATCACTGTTCCATTTTTGCAAATTGCATAGTAGCACATCCCCATATTATCGGTCACATTGTAAATGACGTCCCCATCTTTATACTCAGTGCCGTTGTATATGCAGTGTGTGCATATCTCCACACATATCTGCTTATCTTCGTCAAATATGGGCTTATCTTCCGGGCACACAGGGTAACAGCCTTGGGGGAAAAATCACATTCAAAAGGCTCCTATTAATAGCCTTAATTAAGGAATAAACGGGTCATATTGTTATTTAAATTACAAATGTTGGATGTATATTCGCTAATTCATGATTTATTCTCCAAAAATGCAATTTGTAGTGACATTTAGCAGCCTATCGTATTTTTTATCCATCTAATTATTAGCTCTCTAAAATGGAAAACTACTAAAAGTATTGGGAATTGGCCAAGCCAAAAAGCGTTTAAAATGGCGTCCTACCTTCCAGGTTTGGTATGGAGCTGTTGCTGCATACGCCATGTGGATGGCGGCAGGTCTTGTAACAAGGTGTATGGCAAGGTCTGTAGTGCCACAGGCAGATTGTCCCATTGTTGTAGAAATCACAAAAGACAGCTAAGTGGGTAAAACAACATGTTATCAGGGGGGTTGTGTGTTCTCGTTGGTTTCAGTGCATTACAATGACAGCGTGGGTGTATATTTTCATGTAACGTATGCATTTGTGGATATGTGGATATATTTCCAATGCATGTACATATATATATATAGATATATACTGTATATATATGTCTCTTCTTGGCACATGAACCTTTTTTGGCCTACTTTTTATTTCTTTTTTGCCGACATTTTGCGTACTGTCGCGTGCCATGTCATAAGGAATGTCCCTGTTCAGAATGGCCTTGTGTTATGAAGAACACGTGACAATGAAAGACTTGGACTTGGACTTTGACATGACAGCAAACGTGACCGTTTTCCCGCGTGACGTGAAGCTCACTTTGCAGTGTTTACTCACGGCATATATCTGGGGACCTCCAGGCCACGCATACGTCGGCCTCGTTACAAGCCTGGGCATACGCTGCCACCGCCGTGCAGAAACACTCGCAGTCTCCCCCGCTGTCGCAGGCGCACGAGTCTTTGACACAGTTGTCATAAAACGGAAGGGGATTCACCTGCGCACATATTCAAAAAGAAGCGGTGGATATATGTCTTTTTGAAAGGCTAGTTGTTTTCGCGATTATGCGTCATGCAGGAATCCGGAGATATGTCTGAAAGTGACCTTTCTGTGGCAGTGACGGAAGGTCTCGGAAATTATAATGCTGCACTGAATTTGGGCCCAGCTGCGTCGGTGTGGTTGCTGCACGCAAGAATCGGTGGGAGCCGACGCGTCCTCGCACTCGCTCGTCTTCCAGCTGTTTGCAAACTCCAGGGCGCCGCTCACCACCATCTGACCCTGGGTGCTGAAGTCGTTCTTGGCGTCGCCGTTAAAGTCTCCACAAAGACCACACACCCCCGCCTTCAGGGAAGAAAGAAAGACGACCAATAGAACAAAACCTTTACCAATTGTATCTCTAGCGTTGTCGAGTCCATCGTTAAATATATATATCCAGCAGAAATACACGCGTCATTTACATGAGCGGCCTACACTGTAATATTGACACCAAAATATGAAACAATTCAAGTCATATCGTCACGTCTTCATTTAGGTTTCACATTTACGTCTCTGTTATTTGAATCAGGAAAAAAAGAAGCCATACTGCTACTACTTACACTGTGCTGTGGTCCCAGAAGGATCCGTATGCTAGTCTTGCGGTCCCACACAACTGAGAGCCCAAAGGAGGAGGCTTCCATGACGAGATACAAACCAACTTTCCTGATTCTATACTTGATCTCGGGGCCCTCGGGCAGATCATACTCATCATATGACCCCTTATCGAATGTAATCACGGCTCTCTGTCATGAACACATTTGATGATGTCAGTGCAAACAGTTGCATCCCCTGGAGTGAGTTCAATATATTTGAGGCATTTCTCTAAAGTACAGTTTATACAGTCTGTACCAAGGTCTTACCCCCAGCTGAATCTTGACAGATTTGGAGCAAGTGGTACCGGTTGTTCCACACGGTATATTTTCTGTAAGAACCTTGAAGGGGTTCTCTGCCGATTTGTTGCCACATTTGTTCTACAAAAAACCCATCAGCAACAACAATGTAACATCACTATCACAGCCATCAACACGACATCAATACATGAATGCTTGTGTTTACAGAGAGTCTAGACTCTGGAGTACGATACAGCTCAGAGTACACTATCAGAGTACTGCGTTTCAGGGTTATCTCAAGCAAGCAGCAACCATAATTCAGTACTGGGTAGTTCATGAAATCATGAATGTCTACCCTGACTACCCTTGATCTGGAATATAATATTCATAATAATGATTTAAACACTAACTAATAAATATTAACCAGGAAAATAAAACAAGGTAAACATACACATCTGTGGAGCATTGTACCCACAACACCATTGCAGTATTGGAGTCTAAATATGAACTACAACTACACGAAAGCCAAGGACAAAGAATCATGACCTATATATTTGTATACGTGTTTTTACCTGGACTGCCACATAGGTGCACTTTCCTTCAAATCCATATGTTTTCTGATCAAAAGTACTGTAATGGCCACTGCCATAGATGACGCAAGTTCCCGGACATTTCTCCTCTGTACACTCCCACTTCCCCATTTTACATGTACTGGATGGTGGGATAGAGGTTCGAGGAGGTGGTGATTAGAGGAAGGACAAAGACACTATAGTGCATGATAGAGACTCTTGTCATGACGCACGATTAAAAACATCACGTCCTACCAGGTGTTGCACTGATTTGGAATTTGTGAGCCAGGAGCGTAGTGGCCACCGTTGTATTCGCACGGACACTCATGCTTCTTCAGACAGTTCCCTCGGTTGTCGTCAAGGAGACCGCTGGGGCATTGACAGCCGGATTCACATTCCGCTGAGAACTGGGGTCATCGAAGGCCGGAGACACAACAAACAAAGAGTTAGCTAAAGATGAGTTTCCATTTCTGACACTTTACACATGGTTTTTGTCTCTCTCTCTCTCTCTCTCTCTCTCTCTCACTAGAGGTTAGGATGTAGAACTGTACTCACGCAACTATCACTCTCTGGGTTTCTGCATGTTGGAGCACAATGCATGCCAATCTCTCCGATGTCAGCACCAGAACAGTTGAAGTAGACTTTTGGAGCCTGACAGGCTGTGAAAACATACAAAATAATGACAACTCAACTCACACATGCACACACACACATGCACACGCAATTGAATGACTAAATGAATGAATGAACTTGAATATGGAGAGAAGCGTACTTGTTAAAAGTACCCTCCAAGCACGACAATGAAGCTTGCCATTGGTGCACACACTGAAAAACAAAACACAAGTTTAGTCACAGCCTTCTGACACAGCCTGCTAACAGAACAACGAAGACACGAGAGGACAGTCAACAACAGGTGCTCAAGAGGGCACAGAACACAGTCAGGCAACCGCACAAACGGGTTTTGACGAGAGACGAGTTCACGCAACTAACCAGTGTTGGTCTTTGACGCTGATGGATTTGCCGGACTTGATGTGGACTCCGTTGTGATAGCAGGGGCACTTGGCCATGGGCACGCAGACGCCCTTGTCGTCCAGGTACATCCCCTCGGCACAGGAGCAGCCGTCCACGGGCAGGAAGTCGGAGCTGCAGCTGTGTTGCTCTGAGTTCAGCTGGCTGCAGGTCCACTGGCAGCGCTGGAGCTGGTAAGAGAAGCTCTGACTCGCCGGGCAGCCCTTTGTGTATTTATCTGTGAGGATATTGTTGTGTTGTTGAATGGTCACATGACACACACAGGCGATGCAATGAAATGAAAAAAGCGCCGGCGATGACAAATGACCAAAGATGAGATTAAATATGAGACCCACGGCCAGTGAGTAGCACGCATGCACACACGCGCACACGCACGCACACACATGCACACACACACGCACACACACACACACACACACACAGTAAGCGCTCACCACAGATGTTCAGTCTCCAGTCGTCCAGGAAGACTCCCCTGGCAGCACAGGCTCTCGCGTAGGAGGAGAACACGGCACACATGCAGGCTTCCGTCTTCTCGCAGTTACATGTGGCGTAGATGCATCTCTGAGGAGGACAACGTGCGGTTCATACTATGGTGACATGTACGACAACTATACGACAACTATACAACAACGTCAAGCGATTGCCGTGTAATTGACGGATATAAGCCGGCGGTGTAGTTTGTAGGATACCTTGTGATACATTTCCGGATCAATCGTTGCGTGACATCTTGTAAATGTGCCGTCTGGACTTGTTAACAGCGCGCACCAATGTTCGGCATACCTCTCTGCGAGAAGATCATCATTATTATTACTCGGGATTATTTGGAAACAAAAACTCTGATCCAATCGGTGTGAATGCTTAAACACACACACACACACACACAATTCATATTTTTTTATTATTTTCTTCAAGCTAGACAGCTTGAGTCATTCACAACGACCCGGAGTTTGCGATGATAAACGAACGCAGCGTACCGCTCTCCACACTGAGGGAGCAAGGGTTCTCCAGCCGTTCCTCCCGGTCCGGGCAGGTTGGGTTGGACTTCCAGGAGTTCCCGAACGAGGACGCGGTGCCTTCCACCATCCCTTGCGGAGTCCTCATGTCATCGGCCAGCACCATGTTGTAGTTTCCACACAAACCTAGATCAGAGGAAGACATCTCGATGGATGGACGAATGGATGGATGGATGGGTGAGATGGAATATACTGCGTTGTATGTTTTCTGGATGCAATAGTGATCTGTGTTGATCACTATTTCCAGAAATATATCCATCTCAAAAGTAATGCGAGTGAGGCAAACAACTGTTGCTATGTACTCGTGTGCTACTTCCTATATAGCTTCGGATCAGCCCTGCGGTGGCTCACCTCTTGTCTTTGTTTTGTAACTCTGATCCAGGGTCAGATAGACCTGCAAGAGAGGAACATGCTGGACCTGAATCTGTAGCCCGAATCTGGTCTGGAGCAGGATGTGAAAGGACGATGCCTGGAAGATGTTGATGTTGCCTACAAGTCAAGACATAAGAGAGAGAATAAGAGAGAGATTTGACCTCTGTGCGGCTAGTTGTGCGTTTTCCTTTTTCATCACACCTGTGTGGTACGGCAGGCTGATGATCTGCATGTTGTGCTTCACTTTTCCATCTGCAGAGAAGGCTAGAATCTGCACAGAGGTCATGGGCAAAGGTCAAAATGATAATCAAACATAACCATTCGCAGGTCACATGTCTTGTATTTTACAGGTCACATGATATTTTATAATGCAATTTGAATAATGCAATACTCACGTTGTTTCTGTCATTGTTCAGCAGGACCTTGACGCTCTTCAGACAAGTGTCAAATGCATTGCTTACACATGGGGCCAACTGGACCAGGACAGTGAACTTAGGGCTTGCATCGTCCTGCATCACACACAGTATAAGGACATTTGGATGTACATACATTCATTAACATGAACAAAAAGTCGAATTTCCAAATTCCCAAATTTCCACATTTCCAAATCTCTGCATTTCCAAATTCTGAGAGTCTCTGAGATTTCTAGATTTCCCGTTTTCATATAAAAAATGTCAAAATTCTAATCTAAAATGACACGCTGTATAAGAGCTATCTCTTTTACCTTGCGGTCCACCGTGGCCAGTGTGTAGTGGCAATCCCCGTGGAACATGTAGGCTTTCCCGTCAAAAGTGGTCACATGAGAACCCTCCTCCACTGCACAAGTACCAGGACTGGGTAGACTCTTGCAGTCCCACCTTCCCTCATAGCATGTACTGGAATAAGCAAAAGGAATTGACATTGTTTACAAAAACATATAGCAGATAATTACCGTTGCCTTCCAAGTAGTATTCAAAATGAACTATTACATACCATTCTTCACTATCCTGTCGGAAAACGTCCCCAGAGTTGTAGATTTTGTCATGTTTACACTGACATTCAGTCTGGAGTACACAACCTCTCCGGGAAATGTCATCCCACACCATTCCTGAAACGGCACGGGAAGGGAAGTCAAAATTGTAGGGGAGAGCTTCTAACGAATAGAAACATTTTCTCATTAATGGGAGGTAAAGGTAAAAGCTCACCAGCTGGACAAAAGCAACCGTCCATTTTGTGGTTCTCACAGAGCGAGCTGGTGTCTGAGAGTGTACAGGTGGTCATGCACGGGGAGCCACTCTCTTCATACACCATGTTGAAGGGGCACTCCTTAGCTGCAAAAGGAACAATAAAGAGTACATTCAAAAGAAAGTTGCAAAGAAAGTTGCAAAGTTCATGCTAGTTCCCAAATTGCTTGCCGAAAATGAAATGTACATTTTCATTTACATTTAGGGATTTTATCCAAAACAAATTACAGTAAGTACATTTGTTTAGTGAGACAACAATATAGCGCTGATGGTACATAAAGATTAACATAGAACCAGTTTCAAGCTTTCATAATTGCTAGGTAAATAGAACAAGTTGATCTCACACTCATAATTGCTAGATTGACAAGATAGCGCGTATAAAATGTAAATAAAGTGATTCAACCCCGTTTTCTCTTATTTCTAAATGTTACTGTAAAATCGAGTATATGTTACCGCAGAACTCGGGCGTCCTCCAGTTGGGCGGCTCCCCCCCAGCGTGGGAACACTGGCGGGAGTACTCGGCCAGCGTGCTGCAGACGCAGAAGTGATCGGTGCTGTTGCCACAGCCGCACATGTCCTGCACACAGGCCTGGGCGTACGGAGTCGTGTCCACCAGGGACGCGCATGCCCTCCAGGCCTCAGAGTGCAACATCTTGTCGCAGATGGGCTGCTAAAAAGTTCAATACAAAAAAAAAAAACCCTCAAAAAACATGTTGTCCTGGACTTTCCAGCGTACTTTGAGCTGGACATTCTACTACTTGTGATGTAATAAGCGAGAGATTCTGAAACGGCTGCGTGGCAGTGGGTAATCACACTCACACCCGCTGGCATAATAGGAGCCCTTTAAACATACAAATTCCTTGCAGGCGTCGTCGCCAGCCAGAGGTTCCTGGTCTTCCTCTTCATCGGGGTCCTCACAATCGTCATTCGGTCGATGGACTCTCTGTTTGTTGCCGTACTCAATGGGGTGGATTTTGCGATCTAAAATGCGACATGCAGATGCCTCACACATAAATACAAACACAAATGTGTACAAAAAGAAAAGCTACATAGGACACATGCAGTAGGCCTAAATATGTATAGAAATGAACTCAAAAGAATCAGACTAAACTGAACTGACTGTTGTGAATGAATTCATTGTAGACCGGAATGCCATTGAAATCCCCACAAAGTCCACAAGTGCGGTTATGATAGTCCGATTCCAGTTCCACCTAAGGAAGGGTTAGAAGGGAAATAGTTGTACCATAACAACCACCTTATATGTTGCTACCGCCACTTAATGATGAATATGACCATACACAATGACCATACACAACACATCAACGATTAGTCAATGTCGTCTTACCATCACAGCGTCATCTCCGTTCCACATGACGACCAGGCCCACCTTGGCCTGCAGCTTGGTGTAAGCAGCATTGCGTTCAAGTCGTACCCCACCGTTGTAGTATGGCAGCTTGATGCTATAGGAAAGATTGTTTGTAAAAAAAATAAAAAGTACAAAAGTACAAAATGAATATGGGGGAAAAAAAAACAAGACAAAGAAACAAATCCAAAGGTCATTTTCGTTTCCTAGGACAAATGGTGAGACGGTGTTGCATCAGATCACGAGACGTAGCGGGAAACTCACACGTCGCTGTTCAGCGTCACGCTGCTCTTGGTCAGGTGGAACAAAAGGTCATTGATGGTAACAACCACTTCGTTGACCTTGGGGTTGCCATCCACCTTGCCCTTCTGAATGTGCACCGAGAACTCTTGGTAGGTCTCGTGGCAGTCGGAGACCAGGTTGTAGCTGCACAACCCGGGGAACCGGTACATGTCGCCGTCAAACGTCTTGAAGTGATCCCGGCCCCATGTGCTGCAGATGCTGTTGATGTGGTTCGGAGCTGTGGGGGGGCCAAGTAAGAGTCATCGGTTGGTTTTCCATCAAAGAAAGACAGTTGAGTTGATGTCAGAAGAAAACATGATGACCAACAAAACGTTTGTATCCCTATATATATATATATCGTCATATTCATTCAGAACATTTGTTCCCGATATTGCATGGAGTGCCAGAGTGGTTTGTGTTTAAAATGCATCCAAATATCAAGACATAGAAGCCCAAAAGTAGTCAATCTTACCCTGTCTGGCATGGATGCTGCTGATGGCCGTAACTGACAGGGTCAGGCTAAACAACCAGAAGTGAATCCACCTCATTCTTGCAGCGAAGTGGTTGCCAACCTCCAAGCAGGTGCTGAATACCAGCATCCGATGGCTCTTTATATTGAGATTGCTCCATTTTTGCTCACACCCCTTTAAGGGTAATCTCAGATTTATTGCCCAGACATGGTCAACATACAGCAAAATAAAGAGGCATGGACCAGACACCCTTAAAGGTGTGCCTGTGTGCGTGTGCGTGGGTTGCTTACAAAAAGATGATATGCACGGCATTTTGTAGCTTTTTTAGTGTTCGATGTTTTCTGGCTTTTCTCTCCATGAGATTGGCTTGGTTGAATTGTATTTATTGCTTCAAATCATTTTCAACAAAAGTGATGGCTGCAGTGAATATGTTACATAGTGCAGGTGTACAACATAAAGATTTAAAGTAAATTAACTGTATTTATGCTTGTTAATAGCCACAAAATGACACAACTAATTCAAATATAATATAATATATATAATAATATAATCCGTAATCATTGACTCATATTAACCTTTAATAAGATGAAGTGCATCCTCAATAGATTTGCATTTCCTGCCATCAAACTTTTATTGTGTCCACATTGTGTTGCAGTTACATAAGCCATGTATACATAAGGTGTCAAAGCATCTAAAAACTAGTGCGTGTGCCAAAGCAAAGGTCTATTGTCGAGGACGTCATTAAGCTTTCAGTGTTTCCCATCTGGTTTACGTTTTGATAAGCAGTTAGATCAACACTACCCACCGATGACATGGAAATCTCCCTGAGTGTCAAGAAGGCACATCCTGCTGTTATTTCTAAGTGAAAGTCTCATAACTAACAATGGAAATGACTGGTAACAGGATAACTAACATGTTGTTCTTGTGGGTTGCTTTTATGTGTCATGATACCATATTTATTTCATAATCCTGATAGTTCACTGGATTAGGCCTATATACGTACTGTTAAAAAGTGAGACATATTCCTGATTATTATCACTTTGACGGTCTTCAGGGAAGGTTAGTCTTCGGAGAAGTCTGTTAATCTTGTTAGTTCTTCATAATCCTTTAATAACATTTTAATCTCGGATTCTTAGCATCACATTGTTCATCTAATATTTCTCAAGTATACCCATATACTGTCTTAATTGTCAGCTATCGCTAGTCCATATTTAATTTAAATCCTGTAATCTACTGTATGAATTAAATATATACAATATGAATATTGATGGATCAGGTTACACAATTGTTTCTGTAAAATTGGTGATTGCATAGGTGTAATAAATCATTCAGTTTTTCGCTCTTTAGAGACACAGTTAACAGAGCTCAATGGGTGTATCTGATAACCAGGAGAGGGACAATAAACCAGAATGGATGTTTCCTTTGACATGTGCTGCACATGCCAAACACATGTGCTGTACATCCTTATAGTAAAAAATAACAAATAAACTCAGAGGTCAAACATAATAACTATATTTGATGAAAACTTTACAACAGAGATAGTCTAGGTGCTTATAAATATGTCTGGGATGTCAAATTATGCGTATTGAATAAGAATGGAGTTTTTGAATGTGCTGTATACAACATGTAGTTACCTTAACGATACATCATTAATATCATCTCTACCCTAAAAAAGATGGGCTATATGATCAGGCAAGTTTTGTAGAAGCTAATAGCTGCACACTAACTTTGTCTGTGGTCAGGCATGTGCCTCAGCAGTCACACTGCCAGAACAGAGAGACTTAAATTGAGTTTTTTTCCGCAGGCCATCAGGACTGTGAAATCTGACCTCACTCGGGCCCCCCACTGCCCAATCCCATGCACATAACTTGATACATTTTTTATACTACCCTCTTGTTGATATGCCTAATTGTTTATATGCTGCTTATTTGCCTAATTGCTAGCTGTTTATTTGACTGTCCATATTTCTCACTCCAAAAAGGAAGAAAAAGCTGCTCCTTATGCTGTAAAGACTGTAAATAATGTCTATATTTGATTCTTTCCCTTCAATTGTGATATTTGTATTGTCCTGTTGCACATTCCGCTGGGCATCGGCAAGTTTTCATTTCACTGCATATCCTGTACATGTATGTGCCAATTACACTTGAAGTTCAAAGTTCAAAGTTCAAAGTTTCTTTTATTTGTCAAATGTGCTATATTGACATACAGCACAGATGAAATTACATGCCTCTCAGGCCCAGGTGAAATTTTTGAAATAATATTGAAGTTAACCAGTTAGTGTGCCTACTCCATTCTACCAATGCTTCCAGCTCCTTCCAACTGAGCAGTTATCTGTTGCCCCTCCAAGGACAAACATATTTTGAAGTTGACTGAAGCATGAAATTACATATCTACCACTCCCAAAGGTGGACAGCTGCAGTTTGTGAAAGACCTCGACCTGCTGGTCATGTTGATACAGGGAGGACGTTATTCTGCCTAAATTACGGTCAATTAGGGTTTGATTGAGAGCAGCGCTGTTAGAATGTGCAGTCCATGTTGACGTTGACGTCTCCTACAATATAATGGATTACATTATGATATGTAGAGAAGCAATACTAGAGAATAGCTTATTAGTCTTACAGTATCGTACGCCTACCCTTTAAAATAAACTATATTGGTTAATAGACCTGCAACAAAAATAATACATTGTGACATATATTAAGATAATTAAGATAATTAAGATAAAGTCGATGTCACTTGTCAGACAAACAAGCTGCCATCTTTCCTCCCAGGATGCACTGCGAGTACACTGGCGCATGCGCATTAGTGTACTTGCTAAAAGCGGAACTTTGAAATTCCGTGTTATGTACATCGTACTGAGTGCGGCTGCAATGACATCGATTCGAATGTTTTAAGAGACTCTGATTAAGGGGCGGTCGAAATGAGTGAGTCCCCCCCCCAATTCCATTCATTTACGTTTGCAATTTGCCATGGTGTAAGTTTTGAAATCAACCATTTTAGCCATAGGCGATGCTAATGTAAACACGATTAGGCTTTGAGAGGCACGCTTACACATTGTCAACACAACAAAGAGAAAGCTGTGTGATCCTAACATAGCCGGATCACAGTCAGACATTGCACTAATCCCAGTTATGTTGTGTTTACATAGCCGCAAGTGATGCCATTGCTTGTATTTCATGGAGATTAACTCACTGATAGTTCGCATTGCTCAGCCTCATGGCTCAGCCTCTTTGCACCCGAATGCTTGTTGGTTTCACAAAAAGTGTTTTGGAACTTCATGTTCATCAAGTCGGTAAACTGTTCAAAAACCGTTTCCTTTTTAGCCGTTTCCTTTTTTTTCGTTTGCGGCTATGTTGTTTGACATCGTGTCCCTGTCGTGCCAAATGTCAGACCACAATGAGAGTGCCGAAGAAGAGGAGGCAGATGAGCGGTGCTGGTCACCAGAAGAGAGTTCGTCTGGAATGGACCGCAACCCATCACCTCCACCGGACACTGCAGACGGAGAACAGAGTGAAGCGCCGGACGCCATAGGGGAAACTGTATACAGCAAGCACTGGCTTTTTAGTACTCTGACCCGGTTAATCCAGGTACGATCCAGTATGTATTAAAGATTTAAGAGTCGATCTTGCAAGGTTACAGTCAATGTTGACTGTACAAATATTATGGACTGCTGTAATTAAAATGTGTGAATTGCATATTCATATGAATATACATCACAGAGGGGTACAACAGTATTTGACATATGGTTCTTTATTTATAATAATCACACACTTTGGCCTGATATCACCCATTTTGGACTTGACTTGACCCTGTGTTGCTGTGTCTCCTATGATGTGATTGGTTCCTTGTTCCTTCTGCCACAATGTAAAGGTGATGTACTATTCCCTTAATAGATGGTGACGAAGCACGAAGAAGAGGAATCTGACGCTCAAATGCAGCTTGCTGATGATGATGAGGAAGACCTGTGTAGAGTCTGGGACATGGCAATGGACAAGGTGTGTGCGTGTGAGATCAAACATCTAAATATTTACTGACTTTTAGATCTAACTTGTTGGGCTGGTGGAGAATAGGCATCTTGATGCGTGTAATGAAGGGCACATAACCTAGCTTTATCAATATTGGGATTATTGACTTTCACGATGTGATGCGTTGATTACTTGGCTGCTCAGCCCTCCTGAAGTACTTTTCATGTCCTCCTCTAGGGCCTAACGAGTATCTGTGTTTTTGCAGGATGTGGCTGGCTTCCTGCAGGAGTTCAAAGCGGCCGATATCCTTCTGGGGGTGATAGCCAAGTCCCGGTGTCCTCGCCTAACAGTGAGTCACATTTCATATCACATGGAAGGATACCTGACCCCTACCTGCTTCTTAATGATGTGTATCTGGATTCACTGTTGGTCACTTTGAGCGTCTGCAAAATAGTTAATAGTGCTCGAGTCGAGACAAGTCAACATGTGATGAAATTGACTACATTTACAGATATGCAATTTCTTAATTTCTTGCTCTTGCATTTCTGCAGGAGATCTGCGTAGGAATCCTGGGTAACATCGCTTGTTTTCCTGACACCTGCGTAGCCCTGAGCCAAAACGAAGACTTGGGGTAGGTAAGAACATTCACAAAACAACAGAGATGGCAGTTCATGTACTACTCGCAAGGCTTTCTCACCTCTCAGTGCATGTCTACACTTGTCCACAGGGTGGTGCTGTTGCTTCTGCTCGGAGACTCTGACCCTCCCACGCTTCTGGAGACAAGCAGGTAATGAAGGCTTGTGCGTGCGAGAAACCTATTGTGTCAGTATGAAGTGGAAATGTATGACCTGCTTCTTCTTCTGCTCTGTTTTTTTTCCCCAGAATGCTGCTGACGTGTGTTTCTCAGAGAGAAGCGTGTGGGCTATGGATCGACCGGATACGACGGCAGAGTTCTGTGTGCCCCAGCCTCTGTTTCATCATGTGCAGCTCCACTAACTGTAAGAGAACGTTCGCACCATGCCTTCTTTACACACGTTTACGTACACAGGATAGTTGTATTTTTACTATGTAGTTTATTGCCATCTCAAAACACATGCGTGATGCTTAACAGGCCTTTCCTGGTGAAATAAAGGGTATGGTAATGAATGGATTGCATTTATATAGCGCTTTACAGTTGCCTGACATTCACCCGCTCATACACGTTGGCGGTGTCAAACATGCAAGGTAACAACCAACACGTCAGGAGCAGTTAGGGTTGAGGCGTCTTGCTCAGGGACACATCGACACTTGGCAAGGCGGAAAAATCAAAGCCGCTCTTACCTCCTGAGCTACTGCCACCCACAATACATACGACAAATAAATAATTCAAATAATACAGCAAAGTATGATTTTATCCATTCATAAAGTGGCCAAAGTGCTACCTATACACAAAGGTGCACTCTGCGTCTAACATTTTGATGTGGCGTGAAGTGCATATATAATGGTGTCGGGCCGTGCTCTGTATTACAGTGGAGCTGCTGGTGAAGGTGGGGGAGTTGATGGACAAGCTGTTTGACCTCGACGAGGAGCTGATGAAGAGCTGGATCACCGCTCAGTCTAGTGAGGCCGAGGACAGTGAAAGCCGCCTCTGTGTGACGTCCTCTTTACTCGAAGCGGCCAAGCAGCTTCGGTAAGCGAACGTTTGAACTCGCCGGGCATGACATGCTATTTATATCTTATATATATTGATATATATATAAGATATAAGACAACAGAGCTGCTATAGTTTGCGTATGTTGGAAATTAGAAATCCGAAAATGCCTTCTTGTACTTACAGGAGTGAAAGCCCGGGTGGCTTAGAAGTGTATCTGCACGTTCTAGAACTCTTGACGACCACCGAAGAAGGCATGCAGATGTTCGGTAAAGCCCGATTATTATAATAATAATAATAATAATAATGTTAATAATGATTATTTATGTCTCTAGCGAACCTTGTCGCTGCTCGTATAGAATGGTTGAGTATAGAAG
>OMOU01075952.1:0-12482 GCA_900312585.1 Malacocephalus occidentalis | reverse complement strand
AGCCTTGCTGGCCTAGCAGTGTTGGGTTCAAGCCCCATTGTCTGCAGTCTAACCTGTAGAATTTGCTGGTCTCTTTTGATAAAAGGGTCCGCTAAATTGCTTAAAACTGGTCAAATAGAACTTAAATTATTGAAATGGAAAAGGTAATACATCTAACACCATATAAATAAACATACATGTATGCAATTTGGTGGATGCTTTCATCCAAAGCAGATTCATTCTTAGCCAAGGATTTCTTCCCGTTTCCAGAAAGCCATACTCATAGCAGCTGGACAGCTGGATGAGTATGTTGAATATTACATCTGAAGACGCTCATCAATGTTGCTGCTTCATCTCAGTCCAGGCTAAGCAGCATCTACTTGGGTTGGGACAGTGAGGGGCTACCAAGAGAGAATAAATGCTATTTTCTGGATTTTCAGGAAACTCTGAAATAATGATTGTAAAGCAAATACAATGTACGCCATTTATGTCTCTTGTTCGTTTTATCATTCTATTATGATCTCATTGTTGGTCATTTGGTAATCGTTTGAATGACAGTTTTATTGGGGAGCGTTGAGGATTCTGCTCTAAAGTGAACTAATTTGATGAAAGCCTCGTTGAGACTCTCTTTATGCTCCTTGTGCCAGATTGGAACCAGACCTCGTACGGGGCCGTCCCTCCCAAAGATAAGGATGAGTCAGACATGATCCTTCCAATTGTGCTCCAGCACCTCTGCCCATCCTACATTTCCTTCTTCGGGCTGGGGGCGGTGTCTGCAGCTGTAATGTCCTCTGCCGACTCATCGATTCTCTCGGCCAGCTCTATGTTTGCGAGGAACATCTATCAAATGGCTTTCCGACAGTCGGTAGGGGCAAGCGCACAAGCAAGCGCGTGTTTATATTTGTGGCTTGTGGTCACACAAAAATGTCACAATGTGAACAAATCAATGAATCAATTTGAAATCAAATTCCATGTCATTCATAGGGAATGTTTTAGTCTTTTTGTTTGTTAGTGTACAACACTATGTTTGTTGAACTGAGTGCAGAAATCCATCATTTATGGCATTTCTTCTGTACACTTTCCGCAGGCGTCAGACCGGGAGATTGTTTGGGTGATGCGCATTACCATCTTTGTTTTCGGAAGTTTGGCGACGGCCATGGCGTTGCTGACCGGGACCGTGTACGGCCTGTGGTACCTGAGCTCGGACCTGGTGTACGTGATCATATTTCCACAGCTTCTCTGTGTGCTTTTCATCAAAGGCACCAATACGTACGGCTCGGTGGCCGGCTATGTCTTTGGCCTATTGCTACGCATCGGGGGCGGGGAACCCTACCTTAAACTTCCACCTTTCATCTACTACCCCGGCTGGATGACCCAGGAGAAGATCCACCACCTCACCGGGGAGGTTGAATATTTTGTACAGCAGAGATTCCCGTTCAAGTCCATGTCCATGTTGGCATCCTTCTTAGCCAATATAATCTTCTCCTACCTGACCAAGTATCTTTTTGAGAGCGGAACAGTGTCACATAAGTATGACTTCCTGGATGCTGTACACAGAACAGAGATCATGGACAAGACCACGCTGGTGGGGAATCAGGACAACATTATCCTTTCAGAGATGGCGCCAGTCCAGCAGGCCCTCGGCGGAGCTCGGGCCGGGACTTTCACCAACGCTGACGTCCTCAGCGACGACGGAGAGTCCAGCGCGGAATCCTTGCAGAACGAAGAATAGTGGGAAACAAACTGGCCAAACATAAGCATAAGCTTATTGAGGCATAAGCATCAATTTACGAACAATGGTCACTTGGGGATAGCACACTGAGAAAGATCTGCTTTGTCTTCAAAACGACTCCACAAGTGTGCATTGTGCTGAAGATGTGCTGCTTCCCTGTTCCTTTTGTTCTTGTTCTGCTGAGGTAAGCTGGTGTCACTCGGACCCAGACGCTTCGATCATGAACATCTCCACGCACCATGAGTGGTTTCACAAGGGGACACACTTGTGTGGCCCTGGATGCCATGTCTTCATTTGAACCGGTGGTATGCCATGAACCCATATTAATTAAATCACATTGATCATTTAAACATACCACTGCCACAAATTATTTGAAAGTGCTGCTACAGCGAATGCTGGAAGGAACAGAGATAAAGATGACATACCATGTGCAATACAATGTTATAACGTTTCATGTCTTTAAAGCAAAGGTTTTGTGTAAATGTTTTGCGTCTGTGTATGTTTATGCATATGTGGATCAAGACCCTGCTGATAAATGGATGGTATATTTCACTTGATCCTTGTTTACATAGAATCTTATTTTTTGAAGGTGCTATCGGTAAGATCTGAGAGTTGTAAAGAGGTAGAGAGAGCAGAGATCAGAGATTAGGATTTTGAAACTAAACCTCCCCTTCCTTTTTGCTCTTTCCCTCCCTACATTTCCTCCGCCATTGAGAAAGGTTGCATTTCATGCATCTGTCATTGACAGGCAAGACAGATTCCCCAAACCAATCAGGGAAGAAATGCCGAGATTGGTCAGAAATGAGCCCAGAGCTGTCTAAAATCTAAATTAGCTCATACAGAGGCAGATGTAGTCAACTCGAAACCGATATTGTCACATCCTATTTTACTCACTAACACCTATTCTAGCAAATGGCACTTCGATAATACGTGTTAAATATGACCTACAGCACCTTTAACAGAGCAATAATGTATAATTCTGTCTTTGTAAATTGATATATTGTGGTTGAATTAGCACTCAGTTGCATTCCCAGGTTTGTGACCAATCCATTCTCTGACCATATTCATGCTGTATGGAAAAACTGTCTGTACATTTTAGTTGAAGCTAGGGTTTAACATGCAAAGCTATATCGATTACAAAAGTATTGATAACGTAGTCCCTTTACAGACCCAGGTCACTGAAATCCATGCTTTTGCTTCTAAATATTATTACGAACACACCCTGTCAAAATGTTTGCATTGTTAACGCTTTTACCCAAATGTAATGATTTGATTTCATCTGACTAATAATTCACAGTCTGCTGACATACTAACAATTGGGTAGTGTATTGAAAGCACAATAAAGTAATCACTATCCCATGCAGTTAAAATGACACTATACCAGTAAAATGCAAACAGTCAGATTTCACCTGCCGCCTGGTGGAGCTTGGGTTTAAACAGGATGTTGTAGTTAGGTTGCTACAGGATAGGCATACTTTGTCGGTTGCCTGTTTGGCTTGGGTTGTATAGATAACCGTTACATTAGATAAACATTTGTGCTCCAAATCGCTTCATTTGAGGTGTTGACATGTCAGTATATATATATAGCCTTTCAATGAAGGCATTTGAAAGAAATATATTGAAACTGTCAATAATTCTTTCTTGCAACAAATCTATAATGAAACAATTTATCCCGATAGAGAAATATACATTATATTATATGTAATATAATTACATATAAATATAATATACATGTATATATGGAAATGGAAACAGTATGGACATGAAATCAACAAATCAAAACTACTGAAATCGGACTAGCCACATAATATTTTCGGGTTTCCCAGAAGTGTTTGTGTCATCGATCTGTCTTCATTTCCTGTTGATTTCCTTTTTGAATCACTCCATTCTGTGTTGTCTGCGTCTGGTTTGTTGACACGAAGCAGTGCAGACTCAAACCACATTGCAACGTGAGTTTAGCAATTCCTTAAGCGTATGGATCTGAATGTGAATTTGGAAGAATTCATTTGGACTACATGAGGGACCTCACTTGCCAATTTATTGCACGAACCTGAAGGCTGATCCACCTCTAAATCCCCTCCCCCCTCATTTGCATAAAGCTGGACAGATAAATCAAACCGAATCATAGACAGTGTTTGTTTACCTGCTGCTACAATTGGACAAAGGAATGTCAATCAAGCTTCGCTTCAATTGAATTGTTGACATTTAAATTAATGTGCATATAATAACCACAACTTTGGATGAACACATTATTTTAACAGTTTTTTCACATTTTGAGTGACCTGGGACCTGGTCAGGGAATCGTCAGCTCATCAGTCCATGCTCACCACAAACACCACTCTAGAGGGAACTGAGAAGCTACGCATGTTCAGGGGAACACTGGACAATGATCTCCTTCCGCGGCATCTCCCCATCATTGTTCACGTCTGTTTGGAGGGTGCTGGTTATGGTGCTGGTTATGGTGGTCTGCAAAGTATCAGTGTGGTGTGGACAGAAAGACGTTCACTCATTGGACTTAAATGTGAATGTAAACCTTTTACTTTGTCTGTAAGAGGGACTTGTGTGTGATAGAATTAGAACAATTCCCAAAATTAAGCGAAACAGAAAAAAACCCAATGTTAACTGTTGATCAATATTTGTGGCTCTATGTCAAATTGTATTTTTCTGTGATGTATAACTAAATGATATATGGAGAAAGTACATCAAAATGAATTTTGGTGACAGTGAAATTTGATGATTAGTATTATTGTTGAGGTAAATAATAAATAATGTATCATTTACCATGCAGACTTTGTGTGTGTGTGCTTGCGTGTGCATGTGTGGGTGTGTGCACGCGAGTGTGTGTGTGTGTGTGTGTGTGTGCACGTGTGCAGGTGCATGTGTGCATGCATGCCTGTGTGTGTGCGTAGGTGTGTGTGCGTGGGTGAGCGTGTGTGTGTCTGCAATTGACTGACCACTTAAGTGTTACAGTAATCCATGCACATGAGCCTGTGTGGATAGAGCGAGCAGTTCTGTCTTGTTAGCGTTAGCTTGTTAGCGTCAGGATAACAACTCTGTGCTTCGCTGGGCAGTTGCATTTTAGTGGGTAATAAAATTGCAAAAACAAAGTAACAAAGTAGATATTATGCTGCTTTTGATGTGGTAGAAGCGAAAGCTAATCGGCTATGAATCTATCTTCTGGTCCTGAGGCTTTGGGGAGTCTGAACCCTGGGGATGAGAGTTGAACGAGAGTTGAACGAGAGTTGAGGGTTTGGTGGTGGTTTTGTAGTACTGTGTCGACTGTCGGCTGATGTTGCTCAGGTCTTTCCCAAACGTTCTTAAACATCGCAATGCTACCCAAACAGTTGAATGTGTCAAATTAAATCAAAACTGAACTGTAAAACAATATGCATCACTTTGTTGATTGTTGTATATGCGTAAATGTATCTATTATCAAAATCTGAATTGATTAATTAATGAAGTAATTAACCATTATCTAGTGCAATATTGATATGACAGACTTACAATTTCTGGGAAATATTCAATAATAGACGTAATATACATAAACTAAGCAAAACCTGTTGCTTAACCTCTCCTTTATATATATCTATCTGAAATGTATCCAAACATTTTTACATTTTCAGTGCGTACATGCGTGTGCGTATGTGTGCGTGCATGTTTATTTGTGTGTGCTTGTGTGTGTGTGTCTGTGCGTGTGTGTGTGTTTACGTGTTTGTGCATTTGTGTGTGTGGGTGTGTGTGCATGTTTGTGTTTGTGTGTGTTGTGTGTGTGTGTGTGTGTGCATGTGTGTGTGTGTTTGTGTGTGTGTGCGTGTGTGTATGGGTGTGCGTTTGTGTGTGTGTGTGTGTGTGTGTTTGTGTGCCAGTGTTGACAGCTGAGCTTGACCCTGTCCATTCCACAGACTGACAGCCCATTGGCTCCCAAGGCAGCACAAAAATCCCAAGCTGGCAGCATTCACAGAAGAACGCTTCACACGTTTTGGTCAGTTTCTTTCAATTGATAAGTCTCAATAACTCAGACCACATATTTATTGTGTATATATATTTGTATTGTCTTCATACATACTGTATATTACTGAACATGGCAAAAGGACCCTATGATGATTGTATAGAATCATATAATATCAAAACAATAATTTCATCAGATCAAATGAAAAAATGATTCTAATAACGATTAGTTTAGGTGTCAAATATGCCTGCCACCAAGTGATTTGATCTTAAGTCTCCAGGCAACGGTGATTTCAGTCATGATCACACGAGAGGATCACGGGAGGAAAATAATTCCCACGATGCCAGACGTCCTCATTGTGGTTGTATTGTTCCCCAGTACCGTACTGTGTTGTGCAACAGTGCATAGAGCTGCATAGTTGGAGCAAATACGTATATATATACTTAGATGTGCAAAGAGTAATATTTCGAGGGAGAGAAAGAAAGGAAGAAAGAATGAAAGGGAATGAGAGAGAGAGTGGCAGATAATAACAAAGCCAATTATCCTGAATTAAATGACCAAAAAGAAAGCAGTGGCATATTTTCAGACAGATACAAAACACAAAACGGGGATATATCATTTTAGCAGTGCATTAGCAGTTAATTACTGCTTTTCCAATCTCAGCAGTGGTGGAGAGAGAGAGAGAGATAGAGAGCGAGAGGGAGAGAGAGAGGGGCAACCCTGGAAATAGCCCCAGTTAGTTACATTAGGCTAAGTGGCTGACTCGTCATGATTGGAAAACAGCAGAGAGAGAGAGAGAGCTGAGGCAGGGTGTGGTGCTTGGACCAGGGGAGGGAGGAGAGCGAGAGATATTTATTGCTTCTTGTTTCGCTCATGTAAGAGGTGATGTGGACTTTGAGTCTCTTCCCATGAATATACATATTCATGTATATCCCAGCCATACACCACAATGCTCTGCAGCTCAACATATGAATTGCTTTGTGTGCTTTCATGAATTGCATAAGATTTTATTCATCACAGATATTGAACTCATGTGCAAGCATATCCCGAGTCAGGAATGACACGCACACACGCACACACGCGCAGATACACACATACACACAAACTCCCGTAAACCCCAAGGCCCCAGTTTATTAATGCTGGCAGTTGAAGACATGGAACATAAATTACAGTGGAAGTTATTACAGCCGCAGCGACGGTACAGTGTAGCGGCAACCACAGCTTAACAGTTCACAGTTCAGGCGGTGGGAAATGGACAAGAAATGGACGATACAGACCTTTAAATGCCAACAATAATAACACGTTTTTTTGTACGATGTAATATAAGGTAATATATTTGAGTTTGCATGGGTCAAAGTTGACAGAGGGCTGAATAAATAAAGATATGTAGACAATTAGGGTTTGTCTGTCAAAATGCATCATGGGTATTTTTTAAGAGAGCAAAATCCTCAATTAACATAAATATGCTGAAACCTAGCGTAGTGAAAACATTGTTTTCGTATGAGATATACTGTGGCGGCTTCAAACACAACTGCATAATGACAAACGTTTCCACGATGAATGGCTAAACAATGAGCAAAAAAACAGGAATAACTAAAATTCCAACACGCCTGCTTCCAAAACAGAGGCAGCACATCACAAAAACGATTGACCTTGATGATTCGTTTTTGTGTATTGCTTGTTTTAGTAAGCTAAATAAACTCTTTTTCTCCATGTTAATGAAAACACAATTGACGCAGTACTGCAAAACTCCTTTTTCAACATTTAAACATAGCGTAATGTAACCAAGAGCTAACTGTCAAAAATAACTGATAGTCAAACCAATGACAATGCTGTTTGACCATTACTTTTAAATATTTCGATATATTAAATATTTTAGTGCTAGAGAATACACTGCTATATGTTGACTAACCGTTGTTCTAAGCCATGTTTAGCTGACCTCTTTAAGAAGCTGGGTGGTGAACCCTGGACAATCACGGCCAATCTGATGGCTCCACTGGAAGACAGACACAGTTCTTCCACAGGGACCTGACTTGGCCTGGCGGGCTCAGTCTCCCAGGAGTACAGGTCAGGTCATCAGCCTACTGGCTTCCTCAGTGACCGGTGTCTCTCCTGGTACGAGACGTGCAGACGTACCCGTGGGATCGATATTCCCCTGGGCATGGGCTCAACGTTCTGGGTAGGATTTTACCAGGATCTTCCGGCAATCTCAAGGCTCACAGAAACCCTCTAAACTCAAAACGGAGTTCTGTTGCTGCTCCTATATGGTTGCAGAGGCATGCAGGCACCACCAATCTGCACAGGCTTGGAGGCAGATCCAGACCGGTCCAAAGCTTCCCCCAGGGAGACACAGCCTAGCCAGGCTTGACAGAGTCTGATGTCCTCCTGCATCTGCACTCATGGGCATATGGCATGGCTGAATGCTCACCAGCTGCCGTGAGGGGAATATGTTTTGAGAAAGTTTTGCGTTATTGTGTGCATCTTCCATCCGCTTCATGGTGCTGATGGCAGACTGTGAAGCCCTCGACTAATCAGCCAGGGCCAGGTGAGGCTGCTTAAACCAGCCACAAAACACACACACTCCACACAGACATATAAAAGATGATTCTGGATACCACTTCTCATGCAGGAAACATTGACTGCATCCTCCACCAGTGTGAGGGAACTCATGTGGAGCTCTCTGCAGGAAGGAAAGAGGAAGGACACAAGATGCACCATGAATCTGCTGTCCACACAGAAAGTGTCTAGGCCGATCGAGCCTTTGTGCAGCACTTGGCTGGTCCCTGTGTCATGCAAGCCACAGAAAGGAGTGGCGTTCCACCCACACTTCTTATCTGGATGGTCTTCTGGACAAACCTCATCTCTACAGTGTTGTTCCGGGTGTGGTCCCAAATCCAAGACAGCGAGACGGGTGGTAATTATACCCCAAAACTGAGAATTTGATATAAACAGGTGCAAGCGACATGGGTAGATGCAGACAAGGGTTCTTGTCGGCAGACAGGACACGTGGTACACATAGAACTGAGAAAACTGGGACAGGGAACATGACAGATAGAAATACAAAACTGAACAGTGAAACAGGGCACATGTGAGAATGTGCGCAAGTCTGCTTAATATGTAGGTATGTGTGTGTATTCCCTCAGCATTCTGTCTCTGAATGACAGCTCTCCCAGGGGCAGGGTGTCAAACAGGCTTCAAGATTTCTTGCTCAACCCAAGGAACTGGGGACCTGGCACGTGTTAATGACTTTTTTTTGTATGTATGCATTTGTGTCCCAACCCCCGCCCATGAAACACAATCACAAAAAAGGCGGTTTGTCTGGCAATGATTTCGATTTTGACATGCGCCACTGATGACAGCCTTCGTACACAAAACACAAAACAACTTTTGAGAGAAGCCAGTGCATACATCGGGCTGTGTTGTTCGTGTGTCTGCGTCATGCTTTCAACAAATAGTAGAATCCACAGCAGAAGAAATGACCGCACATCAACTTGGCATAGATAACGCATCGTTATTACGCAATGTTGCACATAAATCAACCACTGTACCCTTCTTAAAAGCATTGATTTCTATTCCATGGTGGCTCGGTAAGTATTGAGCTGTGGTAACTAATGAAAACGACGTGTGTCTTCTATTAGCCTTCACATAGATCTCATTTGTGGTAAGAGGCTTCGCTCCGATTAAACAAGCCAGGGTAGGAAGAGAGAGGACGAGAGGAAATGATATGGACTGAGTTCTAAATGGATTTTGAAAAGAACTCCCTAATAACTAGTATGGGGATCTGTATCATCAGCTAATATGGGGGGGGCGGGGGTGAGGGATTATCACATGATACAAAGATACTACATTATTTATGATTGCATATGTCTCTGTGCCCTGGGCATCTTATCCCCTTTACACTGTGATTCTTGCACACACATCTAAAGAGGGTTTAAAAATAGGTAAATAGGTTTTCCAATGAACGAAGGGCGTGTCGGTAGAATAATAATTGCGTTTCATGGGCTTTTGAAAGGACTATCAATGTGCTATCAACACTCATTACATCCTCCATAAAAAAGTAAGCAAGTATAGCTCAAGAAAATGGTTCTTAACGAAACCCTTGAATCCCTTTCCGCTGCATCATTCCTCCATTCCTATTGGCTTCACCAGTTCATATTTAATTTGAAAGCACGGTTCTGCTGTCTCCTCATTCGTCCTCTCCTGACTGCTGATCCATAGGGAGGCCACCTGTTTTAACAGGCAATTGATTTGTGTGTGTGTGTGTGTGTATGTGTGTGTGTGTGGGTGGGTGTGTGTGAGCCGTGTGCGTGCTTGTGTGCGTGTGTGTTCCTTACTGTGTGCTCTTATGTGAGTGTGTACATACATGTGTGTGTATGTGCGTGTATGAGCATGAGTGTACCTGCACACGCGTGTGTGTGTGTGTGTGTGTGTGTGTGTGTGTGTGTGTGTGTGTGTGTGTGTGTGGACCTGCGGCTCTAAGTGATATTGGCTGCTTCCCGTTTCCTCCGGGCTAACAGGGGAGTAGCATGTCCCAGACAGGTGCCATTTGTCTAGCTAACCAGCGGCCGCTGTCCTGCGCTAACGCCGTACGGCACCCTGTCACTTCCAGATGACACATGATGGAGTCCAGCGGGATTTGGCCCCAGCAACACACACTCAATTACGTATGTGCACTGAGGCCATCTCTTTTAACAGGCAATTGATTTGTGGGTGTGTGTGCGTGCGCGCGTGTGTTTCTATTGGTTATTTATTTGATTATTTTTGCAGGCTTTATGTTGCCTTATTCATTTTTGTTCATCCACACACAAAGAAATGTGGTTGTGTGTGTGTGTGTGTGTGTGTGCGTGCGTGCATGTGTGTGTGTGTGTGTGTGTGTGTGCTGTGGTGACAGATGAGTTTGACCCTGTCTATTACATAGAATGACAGCCCACTGGTCCAGTGTATTCTGGAGCAAAGATCCACTTCCTTGGAAGCACCGTAAGGAATAAAATAGAGCATATGTCTTTGTGTCCGTGAGTGTGGGTCTGTGTGTGTATGTGTGTGTGTGTGTGTGCATGTGTGCATGTGTGTATGTGTGTGTGCGTGGTAAGGGCAGTATGGGAGAAAAAGAAACATCGAAGCTTGTGCAGTTAGGTGAGGCTGATAAAACCAGCCACCAATCACACACTCCACAAAGCGTATGCCTACTGACTTAGCAATAGTAGCAGTAAACTGAAATGCTTTCATTCTTTGTCATTATCTCACCATGGATGTGGTGACTTGTTGGTTGGGTCAACCTTGTATTGGTGCCTTTTGGATCGATTGGGGGGTGTTATTCTGTGCTGTGATTGGTTATACTCATGAACTGAACGTATCCTTGTGATTGAATGCTAGCTGTGAGCCAGAATGCCCTTTTCTGCGAGAAATCGTAATCCTAACCAAGTCGTTTTGCCCAACATGTGATCAATTGGAGGGACTGCGCTGCTGTGATTGGTTGTTTCCCTGTCGGTCCCCTGCTCCTCCCCCTCACTGCCAATCATAGAGCGTCGCACCAAACTCCACCTGGTCCAGCGTACAGATTAACCGTCAGATGAACTGCCGGTGTAGAGCAAGGCTGGCTGGAAACAAAATGGACGAAGGTATAAAGGTTATTTTGTGAGGTTCACTACAGCTAAAAACAAAGCCCTGCTACCATCAACCACACACACTGAAAGTTACTTCACGGTTGACTTAAAGCACAATGGGCATTGTGTCCGTGTTTGCTGTTCATTTCCTATAGCGCTGAAATGCAAGGGTTTGACTCCTTTCCTCAATCCATATGGATGTAACCTACTGTTTTACTGTCTTGAAAAAAAAATGGCCCCCTCACAGCTTTTAACTGCCCCCTCAGTCACTTGGCTGGCCAGGGCGTGCGCTTTTTATACGACGTGCCACCTGACGTCCTAAATCGAATTACAAGGACGCATTGGGGTAAAGCAGAGTATACTAGCCAATCACAGCATGCATCGAAGTCACAAGTACTAGCCAATCACAGCACAGCAGGGCAGGATGTTTGTTGGGGGGCTTGATACAGGAAGAGCACCAGGAAAGAAATAACATTGTGATTGTGTTTGCTCTTGTCACCAAGGGCCTCAGCACATCGGATGTTCGTGTATTGAAAACCCTCAGCATGAATACTTCATGATACAGTCCGATGGGACGTAATAGAAGACTTACTAATTGAACAACTGCATTAGTAATAAACCAATTAATAAATTATTGATTCATTCGAAAGAGGAAGAAAGGGAATAAAATGGCACACCACCTAATTATAGACTGCATGTTAAGACCTGCGCATCTACATAAACCCTCCTAGATAGACAGATAGACAGATAAACAGATAGATAGATAGACAGACAAATAGATAGATAGATAGATAGATAGATAGATAGATAGATAGATAGATAGATAGATAGATAGATAGATAGATAGATAGATAGATAGATAGATAGATAGATAGATAGGTAGGTAGGTAGGTAGGTAGGTAGGTAGGTAGGTAGGTAGATAGATAGGTAGATAGATAGATAGATAGATAGATAGATAGATAGATAGATAGATAGATAGATAGATAGATAGATAGATAGATAGATAGATAGATAGATAGATAGATAGATAGATAGGTAGGTAGGTAGGTAGGTAGGTAGGTAGGTAGGTAGATAGATAGATAGATAGATAGATAGATAGATAGATAGATAGATAGATAGGTAGGTAGATAGATAGATAGATAGATAGATAGATAGATAGATAGATAGATAGATAGATAGATAGATAGATAGATAGATAGATAGATAGGTAGGTAGGTAG
>OMOU01075950.1:0-16141 GCA_900312585.1 Malacocephalus occidentalis | reverse complement strand
GCATTGCAGAGCGGTGCGTCGTAGCCCCTCTTGATCTGCTCCAGCTTATAGTTGTAGCCCAGTGTGAACAAGGTGCGTTGCAGGTAGCTCATCTCTTGCACTTTACTCATGACATTTTTGTTGATGCGATCCATGATTTCCTGGTGAGGGGTAAAAGTAAACATGAGTGAGAAACTGTCCAAAACCCCAGAGTGAGGTCGGGGAGAGAGTCCAGGAGGAAGGAGGAGCGACGATGGGTGGATTCACGTGGCCCTTCTCACCGGCACGGCAGCCATCAGGGTTGGCTTGAGGACAGAGGAGTCTCCCTTGCTCCCCTTCTTGATCTTGGTGGACTAGACAAAAAGAGGAGCAAAGCCATCAACAGAGGATTCTCACACAAACATGTGAATGATGGGAGATTATTGTACAGTCATGCAAAATATTGAATGTGCCCAACCTTATAGAATGATTTTTTTTAATATAATATTAATCTATTCATGAAAACGTATATTGGATTTTTTTAAGCGCTTTTTAATTTAGCAAAGCCTAACCAGGGATAAAGGGAGAAAATTAGCCCTGGCTAGAAACCTTCTATGTAATATCCGTGGTTCTCTGCATTGTCCCCAGCAAATAAAGAAAGCGTGAATGTACTTGTGGTTACATCTAGTACAGTACTATAGACATCACGGCGTTACCTGGTCCGATAGCGTTTGTGGGGAAGAGTAGCCGATCCGACAGCCGTACGTCATGCAGGAGATCTCTGCGGTCATTTCCAGAACATGAGCCAGTGGCAGGTAAGCAATGTATGTGTCCTTGGGCCTGGTCGGAAAAACGGTTTCAAACAGGTTAGGGTGAGGGTCCACTTTTTTGTCTGCTATGAATGGAGAAAAAAAAAAATCCTACCATGACTAGGAATTGGCAGTGAGAAAATGTGCGTGCTATGCAAAGGATATGCAAATAATCGTGTTGAAATGCAAAGACTAATTTTCAGAACACGTTGGGTGTTTTTTCTGCTTGAATAGAACCATCTGGTAAATGACTCATGAACAACAGTCAGGGACAGCACCACCTCTTTATCCCAGTCCTTCCAGGACTGGTTCTCTCAGAAACCCTTCTCAAACGTTGGTGGTGAAATAAGAGATGGTCTTTGTTGTGAGCAAGTTGCGGGAATGAGTGAAAATGCCCAAATTGATGATTCCAAATATAAATGAATCAATAAATATGGATGATTTGACCCAAAATGCTGGAGGACCTGACTACTATACTCACCCTAGACCCGGGATGCGTTCACACTGGCCCGTCATGCCGGCGATGAGGTTACGGTGGATAATCATCACGCCCTTGGGCCTCCCGGTGGAGCCACTGGTGTACATCACCATGGCTAAGTCAGACGGCTGGGGCCTCACCACCGGCTTACTCACTGGAGGACAAGGGTGTGACAGAGGTCTAGTGGCTAGGGTGTCCCCAAGGTCCTCCATCTACATATAAACACCCTTGAGGCAGATGACACAACCCTACATGCTGACTAACGACATGCATCTTAAAGAATTCCCACCAGTTGATAAATAGATCATGTGCATAGTAAGAAGCCTTAAGAAGTACCCGTACCCCTGAAATGTCTAGTTTGCATCAGCTGAGACCAGAAAGTGTCTTCACTGCGTTGCCTTCCCATTTCTGTAAATGCCTTACCCCAAAACAAGAATATAAACATTTCATTTCACGGAAAGGCTATGAATACATCGACGTAATGAGGTACACACAGGTCCGTACTGTTGGGGGTTAGAGTCATCTGTACCTCTGTTAATGTGGAAAGACGTCAGACAGAAGGTTGAAACCTTGGGCCAAATACTCACTGTTTTCAGGCCTCGCACCCAGCTCGCGGACAGCCTGCACGCTGTGCATGGTGAGCCCCGCTGGGTAGCCGTCTGTGCTCAGCATCTTCTGGTCCACGTAGATGATATGCTTCAGCTTTGGGATCTCTAACAGCACATTCTGGATGCAAGGAAGGGAACACGGGTGAAGATAAAGTCACTGGTGCACACATGCAAGCACAACAAACAACACAGAGGCTGTAGTAAAAACAATTTGTATCCTGCACACTAGACATAGTTAGAACATTGAAAATACTTCCCTTTTTTTACTGATAAGATTACAGATTATCAACTCCCTGCCGCAAGCTAATTCGGATTTTTGAGCCCTCCAGCTCAGTTTTCATGAATATGTTACATCTACATAAAAGTAAGTGAAACATAGTTGTACACCATATCTAATTATTATACAATGATATTCTAAGTATATCGTCAGTGCTTGATTTCCCCCGTAATCCTAAAAATGGCATTCACAGTATGTAAATATGACGATGGTTGGTCAGGTTTTCACACCCAGTCAAGTCCTCTCAATGACAAAAGGTCTCGGCTCACCTTTAGTTTAGTCTCTAGTAACTCAGCACTGGTTACAAGGTGTGTGACCCCCGCCTCGTTCAGGCCAAATGCCACGGCCTCCTCGCCCAGGGTGGCGTAGAACGTCACCACTGTAACGTGAACAATCGGAAAGAAACAATAAAGCCTTCATTATGGCCGCATTGCGATCATACCATGGCTATAATTAGTGCACGTTGTAATGTCATGACTCATCAGTTACACCATTATCGTTGCGTCAACAAATCACTTTGCTCACCTGCCTTACCATCTTCTACATTAGCCAACTTTACAGATTATATTAAGTTATGTAAAAGTGAATACTGACAACTATGGTGACTACTGGCAACATTGTAATGCCAATGTATTAACTTGTATTAACCCGTGGATACGCCACACACCAAATTTGTATTTACAACACTGATGCAGAGTGACTTGGGCGGGTGTTTTTGTGATCACTCCAGGGTGACAATTAAAATGATTGGGTGCAGCAGCAGCAGCATCAGCACCAGTGCTACTTACAGGGGAAGTTGAACCGGAAGCATGCCTGTGCCATGATCATCCACTCGGCTCTGGTCTCGCAGAAAATGGCCACTGTGCTTTTGGGCTGCTGGCCCAGGGCAGCCAGCCCGCTTCCCAGATGAAAGACCATGGTGTCCACTTCCTGGTACGAAAGCCAGCGATAGTCCCCCAAGATCAGCTGGAGGGAGAAGCGTGTCATACATGTCATGGTGATTAGATTAGATTCAACGTTATTGTCATTGCACAGAGTACGCATACCAGTACAACAAAATGCAGTCTCAAAGTGCACCAAGCAGGTATACCTTTTTAAAAACTTTACCGCTGGGCTGGACCTCATTCTCTTTACTCAGAACGTCTCTGGTGCCGAGACAGTGAGTGGGTCCAAAGCGCTGGACGGCGTACTCAAACAGCTTGTCCAGCGTATCCTTGCCAGGCAAGTCCTCTCTGGCCAGCGAGTCGAAGCGGTCTACGCATCGATACGGCCCCTCCCTGTTTCCCGAGGTGGTTCGGGCCTTGACGCGGACGGACCGGGCCTTCTTGGCCCCGGCGTCCGTAATGTAGTACCATGGGAGGAAGGAGACGAGGGAGTATAGCCACACCAGTAGATGGACGGGCAACAGAAGGACGGACTGCAGCGTGGAGTCCGAGGAGAGACTCATCGCTCGCTCTGGGAGAGAGTGGGTGCGACGATGGAAAGGGGAAGAAAGCACCACCAGCAGCGGACTAGTGGTTTCAGAGAAACTCGTCTAAGTTTGGGGTAACAGAGGGGGGAAGTGTATCCTGAGTGTGAGGCTGAGAAAAGAATTGTTGTTCTTAATGTTAAATCTCTTTAAGGTCATCAGCTGGGATGGGTGGATACAATCATCTGAAGAATCCAGTCACACCTAAAAGAAACAAAATGAAGGACAGGGAACACTTAACACTAGCACAGTTGCAGCTTCACCTCAACTTGTTCTAGAAGGTGATCTGCAGGAAATACTGCAGTCTCTACTCCGTAAAGGATCTTTAAATCCATATGGTACTGGACGGGGTTATGGTGGTCTGGTGCCTACCAAATTGTGCCTGTTGAAATTAGCCACGGCTTTTATAGTAAGTTTAGTAAGTATAGTATGTTTTGCATTAAAACTAGGATACACCAGCTGGCTGAGATAATATCCTCAACAGGTAAGAAGATACACTTGATTATAATCAGGGAAGGATCCTGCTTACCCGAATACGACCAGACATTAACCAATGACCCAGCTCATCCAGGTGGACTTGAGAGGATCTACTGATAACCAATGACATGTCTCTAGGCTCACCCCACTCGATGGCCGGGGACAGCACACGCCACAAACGACCTTCTTCAATTGTAGTTCACAAGTTGTCCCCACCATATCGACCCGTCATCAAAATGTATACTTTTGTCATAGAGACTTCTGTTGGGCGTTGGGAACACGAATAAACCATTTCCATTGCAGCGTCCAACATCAATGAGTCACTTCCTAAAAATCGTCATTTACTTGTCAATGGTGAATTGACAATTGTTTTTTCAAGAAAATAAATCAAATAAAACACTCTTTACGAGACCGGCGTGATAAACCACAAAATACATGAAGTTTAACCATCAGAAAACATGATTGGATGACATGGGAATAAAGCGGATACACACACGTTGCCCCCTGCTAACCACAGACCGCCGCACCATTTCACTCTTTACTGCTCATACAAATGAAACCCTTACGCGTACTACACAACGGATATACTAGTAGAAATACTATATATATAATAATACTATAATAACCGGCAAATAAATGCTACCCGGCTTGTCACACTACATTCTTACCTTGAGCGGCCGCCAAAACCCGGTCGAGACAACGACGTCTCCCACACAGTCAAGGAGAATGACCGAGAGTTACCTCTCCACAATGGCTACCAACGCGGAACTACTACGTCATCTGATTCCATATTTCTAGACCAATCAGAACTCACGTCTTCCTCGCGGGACTGACTGAATGACGACACTGTTTGTTTTTCCTTTTTTCTGTCTTTCTTTTGGTTGCTTTTTTGGTACACATTAGGTAACTTCGTGCAAATATTTACAAAACAGCAGAAATTGATACTAGTATAAAGCGACATTTATATTTAGTCGACTCAACAAAAAAACCCGCGAAAGACACACACTGTTTTCGAACCACACGAGTAATTCGGCCTTTTAATGATCATATAATAATTCTCCAAGTCAAAATTGAATTCCATAGTCAGATTCGTAAAGATAGCCACGATAAGATGTTTACTAGTACAAATTGTATTTTAAGATACAATACCTACAACTTTGATTATATACTTTGACTTAGTCAAGACTACATAACAGATAGCTTTACATTCTAGGCTTAGTGGTCGTTTTTAACATTGAACAGCTAGACTGGATATATTGGAGATATTTGTCCTAGTCGAGGATCATTCTCGATATCCACCGTGACAACTTGTATATCAGATATCTACAATCCACTCCAATCCATTCCAAGTGCCGCAAGTACCTATAGGGCTCCCTCTGGTGGTTGTGGGGAGGGCCTTACTGTCGGTGTAGATATACACGTGATATCACAGTGCAGTATTTTAAATTGAATTCTTAAGATATTTGCATTTCTTACATACCAAGTTATATTATACATTATTTCCTTATATTTGCTCCTTCCTTCATCTATGGCCTGGAAACATCATGAGGAGGCACTATTGTCAAGCAATCCTCTGTATAGTTAATTGTCAAAAGAGTATCATCAACCATAGGCCTGTTCCACAAATGCCTCCCTGTGGCAAGCATGTGTATAGGCCCACAGCAGACACATTAATGCATAGCATATGCCAGCATAACACTGAACATTGTGATTGCAAGGCTATATTGGCTTGATGTTCATTATTTTTACATCAGACTAGATTTGATTAAGGTAACCAGTATCTGCTCCCTGGTCTTAAACATGTCATAACTATGAACTGAATTCATTTTCAGATATGAATTGACTTAGCTGAGGGGGACAACCCACCGGTGTCTCTATAGGTGTATGATGTTTATTAACAATCAATGTGCATTTCAGTGTTGATGAATAATCAATGCTAAAACCAGAATATTGTAACATACGCCCCATTATTAACATCAAGTGTATCGGCCAGCATGTAGCCTACATTTTGATTGATTGAGTTGATTTAGCTGGTATGTCCTTGGTGAACAACACTCACACAGTGCAGTAGGTGGACAGCAGAGCACATGGCGAAACCCCATCCTGCTCCTTGCATTCTGCCCAGGGGCACGTGGTGTTACATGAAGACACTGTGGCATGGACACTTTCATACCAGTTGCAGCCACGACCAGCAGCTGTCATCGAAACTACTCCCCCTTTGGCAAGGGGACGTTAATATGGAGTTACTCTTTTATTTGCTGCTACTTAGGAAAGGAAACACAGACACAGAAACTTTAAACAGCATATGTTGAAAAAACGGACGAGAGAAGTAACAACAAACTAAACCTGCCTAAATGCAATGTAATTGTTGTGTGTGTGTGTGTGTGTGTGTGTGTCACTGAGTGTCTGACAAGCGTCAAGCTACAACACCCCCTCCCGCACACATGCACCTCTGTTTGAGCTTCTATTTATACAGTTGCCCCAGCAATTGAGTCTAGTAAATTGTGGGAGGGGAGGGGGGTCGTGGGGGTCCGTAGTGAGATGTGTTTTTTGTGTATGGAAAAGGTCAACAGGGCAGGTTCATGTTGAAAAGGAATGGGGCTTGCGCAACTAAAAACCTGTTTACAGTAGCCGTCAGGGACAACATTTTGTGGAAGTTTATAAATTACAGCAAACAAGAGAAGGCGTCTTCTCCATAAGCACATTATGATCAATGCTTATATGTGCTTTGAATGTACAGAAATATCCGCTGGAAGGTGTGAAAGATAGGGTTAGAAAGAAGACAGGACTTCAATATGTGCCAGTTGGATGGACAGAAAAACGTTGGAAACCTGAAGTAGAATACATAAAATAACATGAATATATACAGAAAGATTGACCCTTGCATTACACTGTATGTCTCTGCCCTTCTGATGAGGTTAATGGTCTATATTTGTTTACCTGCAATACAACAACAGCTGCACATCAACATTGTGTGTACGTAACACAGGCTGACACCTGTGTTACGAGTTCTGTATGCCTCGTTCAGTTTTGTGTGTTGCGTATTTGCAGTGCACATTGCATGGGACTCCAACTCCCATGACGCATTGCCTGTCCGACACGTCATCAGCTGGACAAGGGACACAACAGCTGAGCACTCTGACCCACATCCTACATTGCATCTACAGAGAAATGTTTATCAGTGTACACACAGACACACACAGGTCTTCAGGTTATGAAGTTTGAAATTATCCCAACATTTTTGTGTTCAAGGGGTATGTCCAAACGCAAAAGCACAAATCAAGGACTCAATGTGCATTTAGCACACCAGCAGTCATAAAAGCAGCAAGGCATCCAAAACCCTAACCCTAACCCTAACCCAATCTGTAGCTGCCATGATTCATGTATCTTCCTCACCTTGTCAGTCGCCTCAGCCTATATTTAATCAGGCTTGCTATTCAAACGCACACATAGGCCTACTGTAAATATGCATGACTGAAACTTTATTAAAACCCTGCTAAACACCTGCAAATGAATACATTGCCAACAAATGTATCACTTCCACATGTATTTCATGATTATGAAACTACCAAATAAAAGTGTTTATTTATTTCTTCCTGGATATGTGGAATCAAAATGAGTGTTTGAGTCCAGCCATCACCCTTTAAACAAGACAAAGGAGCCAGTGTTGAGAGCCATTAAAAAACCCAAATATGTTGCGCAATAATTTCAAAACTACCACTCAGTGGTCAACAAAGATCTCCAGGCCTGAGTCAGTCGTGGAAATGTAGATGACTCTTAAAGGCAGCCATATGGGTCTTGCTCAACCTCTGAGTGCACTGATAAAGAGCAGGCACGTCTGGACCTCTTAGATTTTAGAATGCTGTTATTCCAGATCCAGATCCTCCGGAAATGTTGTGACATTGACATATAGTTAATGAAACTGTCAGCGGGTGTCAGAGTTTTACACAATTTTCTGTCTGGGGTCAATACCTTAATGATCTATCTTATGTTTGACCTATTTCTGTTGGGGTTTTTTCTTGATCATACACCCTTTATTAATCAATTAGGAGGTTTAAGCATGTTGTACACATATGCACACACGGTGAAATGTTTTGCTCACACTATAAAAACGATGTGACAATATATAGATTTATGTAGGTAATGTGGCGATATTCTGCATGGCCACGCCATTTGAGATCGGCAAGGGTGGACGAGGGAAGGACACATGTATCTTTTGTCAACAACTTCAAACCAACGTGCTGTAATACAGGCAGAGACTGTTAACTACCTGCCAAGATATGTGGATTCCACAGCTAGTTTGTACCCTTGTTTTGGAGGCAAACTGAGCACAGAGAAAAGGGAGTTCTGCTGATGTAGGTTTCTAACCGTGGGTAGGGTTTTGCAATTTAAAAAAAAATCTATTGATAAAACCTTGAAATGGTATGCACCATATTCTATGTAGTGGATATAACATCCAGGAAAGACACACCCTTAGACATATAGAATATGACCTTTTGACTGGAGACCCCATTTTTGTTCAAATTACTAAAAGTCCTTCAGTCAAGACCGCATCATACCAGGGATTCTTAGCAAACTTGCCAAAATCAACTTACTCAGTGGATATAACAGGCACTGCAGAAAATGGGATGAAATAACAGCACAAAATGTTAAGATTTTTCTCTTTTTATTTTGAAATTATTTACAGCAGTTATTCCTCCATCTTCATCAATCCCTCCCCCGACCGGAGGAACACATGGACAGTGGGGTAAGGCTTTGAGTGCGTCCTCATGGCCTTTGAACCCTTGTGATCTACTGTGCGTCCCGCTGGGAGATCTTCCCACAACCCCTGGCAAGGGGAACCAGCCTCCCGTTCTGAGGAAGGGGGGAGGGCCAGGAAATAACTGCTGCGGGAGTGCGCCGTCACGCATTCGCGCAAACCGTCGGTCGAACACGAACACGTGTACAATTAGCGTTCCCAGGCTTACAAAAAAAGGTTACGCAGAACCATGTTCTTATTTACAAAACGTTAAAAAAAACCTACGAAAAAAAAACCAAAACACAGACTCACTTGTACAACTTCGCGCTGCAGCTCTGAGGTGTTAGCAACCAATCTTTTCATTTAAAAACAGGAATCGTGTGATTGGTTGGCTTTGTTTTATTTTTTGTTTAGGGTTAGCAGCACCCTAGGTTTATCCTCTACCACTCTTTTTGTTTCCTTAAATTAGGATTTTTTTGTAAAAAATAAAAATAAATGAGTTGAAAACAAAAAGCTTGTATGCGCATGAGAGTCACCGGAGACCTCAGAGGCGTTGGAACCAAAGCACTCTCTCCATGGGAGGTAGAATGGGCTCAGATGTCCATCTCAAACTGGCTGTCATCTACGAGAGAAAGTGACAAAAAGGGGGATGGGGAGGGATAAGCCAATGATTAGTATTCACAATATTTACTGACATCAAATTTTAATTATATTACAACTTGTGTCTGCTGCACCTAACCGTACCAGCAACAAGACACTTAACGTAATCGGTAGATAGGGATGTTAGTTTAAAAAAGAAATGTTCCCAGCTGCCAAAGGCAATAGGGCATTGAGCTGGCCAAATAGTATGGCACTCTTCTCAACGGTTACATTGTCATTATTGTTATTATCAGTCAAATTACTGACAGCATAATATGTTCTGCTTATAGAAGAAGAAAAAAATGCATGATACTGTAATATGAATTCTGAAACTCAGACGATGGGATGGCTACAAATTGCAAATTGAAAACTGCATTTGGGCCAACAATGCCAAGAATAAGTATATTTGTCGTCATGTTATATATTGTTACACCACTGTACGAGACCATTTCTGTGCACCAGAGCCATACTGGAATCAATAATCACACTAAAAACATCAACATATCACACACAGCTCAGGGCCACTGCTGGAAAAATACATTGTTTGGGAAACTCTATACGAGATACATATTCAGCAAACAGACTCTAGTAAGCCCTGGCCTACTTTTGAGATTGTTGACAACAGGGTTAATCTCAGAGTGGCCAGTGACAGACACAAGATTAACTTCTGTGACTTTGCCCCTTACTGAATCATACACTGAAGAGCCTTAAGGAACAAAGGCTGAACATAGATTCAAGAAGTTTAATTGTCACATACAAGATGAAAAAGTGGTGATGCCCAGCGGAATGTGCAAAAGAACAAGACAATATAAATAACAGAAATTGGAGGGATCAGAACAGCCACAATATGTACAGCAAAGGGAATGAGCCATATCAACAAATAGGCACATAAACCAGCAGCATATAAACAACATATATTGCATGTATATCTTGGCAGGTGTCAACACCCAAGCACCACTATGAAGCTTCCAACTCAAGTTCTGGACATTTGCCGTTGTACACGTCGTCCATGTGTATACAAATAACATTGTTTACATGGGCCTCACCAGACCTGACCAGCAGGAGTGGAGAGACCGAATCGCAGGGTCGTGAACCCATACCAAGAACATCGTTTCTCAATCGGGTTGTTGGTGTGTACGCGCATATTGTTCTCGGCATGGTCATTCCGCTCTGCATATCTATGCCAGGGTCCCTTTGCATATCCAAATGTGCGCATAAAGAGAGTGTGCGCATGTGTGCGTGCGCATGTGCACACTGTACCTGCCATATCCTTCTCCTCTTCCTCCATCTCCTCTTTGAGGTCTTGCAGCTTCCCGATTGGGTGCGTTGCGGGCACCGTCACTCCCGGGATCTGAGGCAGGCAACATGGGGGGGTCTTGGCGATGGGAGAGTTTCGGCACTCAAGCAAAAACTTCCTGTCGTAGATGATGCGGGTTCCTGTTTTCATGAGAGGGGAAGGAATGTCGTTTTTATGCTAAAAAGCCACGCGTCCCACTGAAGAATGTTTTTGTTTTTGTTTTAAAACAGCCCCCGGTATTGACATGAGGTGATCATCGCAATCTAGGCGGTGAGACTTATTTCATATCTTGGTCGAGTTCTGCATTTGGCACCGTTTCTTTGTTTACCCTTGCATAATACTGTAAACGGTAGAAGGGAAATTAGAAAAATACAGTGCCATACGGCCCACCAGGGCCACTGGACGCATACCAAACACATGCCCGTTGTCTACGTCAGGAGGGTGTAGAGCCAGGGGGGAGGGGAAGAGGAAGCGCTACACTGAGTTCTAGGAAATCTGGGAACAGAACATGTTCCCTCTTTGGACTAGACAGACACGAGATTCTCCCCACCACACGTGGCAGCGTGTGTGCGTGTGCCAAATAACACTGACAACTGCATTCTTTTGCAGCAGTTTTACTCTCGGGCTCACCCTTGCTGTTGTCGTTTGCGAAATGGACCACAGTCATAGAGAGTCACGCCTGCAATGTCAGAAGCAAAAGCTAAAGCTAAAGCTAACTATCCTTCTGAGAACAACACACTGCTTTGTCCAATGCCTTGTCTGATGTTTACCATGGGTGTGGTAGGCACATCCAAGTTGGATCTACTGAAGTGCAATGTACAGTATCAGTTCTCCCTGGCTCTCTTTGCAGAAGGAAAAACATGTTATGCAATGGTGGCTTGGTGCCTGGCCCGTTCAGGACAAAGGGGGGCACAGAGGAGTGGGGGGACGCTGGAATGTAAACCAGCATCCAGAATGCTTGCCTGGTAGTAGCAAGCCTTTTACACTCCCTTATCGCGATGGTATGGTGATGCAAGATACATTGAATAGAAAACACAGTAGCTATGCTTTGATCTACACATGAAATTCGCATGATCATACACTGCAGTGTTTATAGCGGTTAATCGTAGGATTGTTTTGTATGCAATAACGCCATATAGGCTTATCCTTGTCCTTCTTGTGTTCTTCTGGGACAGAATGTTCTTTAGCGTTTCTAAAACACTGCCGGGGAAGGCCAGCCTTTGCAGTCCACTGCCAAGACCGATCACTCGGCTCCTCTTGACAGCTCAAGTCATAAGCCCACTCCCGAGCGGAGGTCACGGGGGTCTCCATGTGTCGATAAAGAATACACTGTTGTTGTGCTGTTGAGATGACCGCGCCTGATTCGACTAAATACGCTACATCAGGATCACGTGTTCGCCACTTCACATGTGCAAAGCGTGATACATTTAGTTATGTAGATTATTTTTTTAATGTTTTATATAGCATGGTTTTTGGCGAGCGTGTGTATATCGTGCAACACGAATGTCATGTATGGGCTATACGGTCCTCCAAAAGACAGCCGTTAAATCCACTACGTCATCTCTATATATACATTTTATAGGGGTGTATACTATAGAAGGGATACTTTTTCACTCCACAGCAGAACGTTATATAACATTTGACAGAACAGCAGCAGTGAATGTGTGCAGCTGCAGCATGTTGTGTTGTCAAACGAGGGACAGATGTCAAATGGACGTTTAAACAAGCAAGTTCTGCAGCGCACGGTCTCTCACAATACACATGCAAGTAGGCGCAATTCCCATTCAACAAAGTACTGTTTTTATGCTTACCTCCAGGCGTAGTGGAGAAAAGTGTGCCGCCGGGTGTCTGGCTGTAGCAGTCGGGCAGTTGAGACCAGTCTTTGAGGGTGAGGATCTTAGTGGGAATGGGGCAGCTTTTATTTGTGTTGGTCGTCATTGCTATTAGCAGATAATGCTGGATCAAAAGTTTTTGTACGCAAAAAGCTGGTCTTTATTTAATCAGATGTTCTCAGTCAACCAAGACACCATTCGCTAATTGATACACATACACTGTGCCAGGCTCAAAAAACACCTACAAACGTCGTCCAATAATCACTTGTATCGCTTCGGAACTCAGAGCGCTGCTGCAACAACTAGCGAGCTAACGTGACCATGTGCGCAGACGTAGACTCGACATATGATTACACAGAGGGGCGGGGCCCGTTGACACCGCCCTCTTCTTTACGAGAACGGGTTAAAATGGCCGCGTTTAAACCCGTAAACAACACGAGGGGCCGGGATGTTATTACATCCGCGATCATCATGGGGGGGGGGAAGCTGGAACATTCGTGTTATTATTATGATGATGATGATTTGGGATTCATTTATGGATGTATGCATTTTTTCGGTCTCTCTACAAATCCTGTTTTATTTAAAATAGAAATCTATAGAGAAAATAAAATACAAAACAACTAAGTCGTGTTTTGACCGAAATTGCCTGTTATTTCTAAGAATTAAAAAACAATGGAAGAATTAGTTTGTAGGTGGCATAAACGATTGTATAACACAGTTACAAATAATTTGAAATAAATGTAGACCTACTTGACATAATTGCGTAATTTGCTGTTCGTTATGTTCTCTTTAATACATCCTCCAACAAAACTCGTGATGTTTTCGAGTTGACTGGGCCTACATGGGCGGAGAGAGTCCTTGAATGATTCTAATCGCATATGATTGAAACAAACAGTTGTTTACAATGTCACATTATTCATATTAGCCGTACTTATTCCAATATGTGGCCTATATGACCCGACCAGCCTCATTGGTAGATATCTTGTGCGTGCCGTGTGTGTGTGTGTGTGTGTGTGTGTATGCAGATATAGAATCAGAATCATTCTGATTTATAGGTGTATATGTATGCCGTCATTTGGTGTAAAAGTATGCCACCTGGTGGTTTACCTATCAGGGTTCATATTAGAGCCTCAATCATCCCTTGCAAGCAAATGCACTGCGTACAGCATGTCTGTCTACCTGTCTGTGGGTTGGCCTATCTTGCGTGTATGCCCACTTCTCAATGAATGAATGAATCGTATTGAGTATGATTCGATCATTTATTCGATTAAATCACGTTTTTATAGTTATCTGAAAACCTATGCCACATTATGCCTAAGGAGAGAGGCTCCTTAGGAATATCATAAGACATGATAAGAGAGGTTGTGTCTAGCAGCCTATAGGCCCATGCTGCATAATCAACGACCATCGACTGTATACAATGTATAGGTAATTATAGATATAGATGTATAATACAACGATGTCCAGTGATCTCTTCTTTTAGAAAAATGTATATGAATATATGAAAACGTAACTTGGACTGCCATCTGCTGACAGATAGGTAGAACTGCAACTTTAAACAAAATCGTATAGTTATTTGTATTCAATAAAACCGTATAATATTTGTAGACTATGTCTACGTACTATTATCATACAAAGCTTCACATTGGCCTAAATGCATTATGATGCGCCAATTTGTAAAGGTCATTACTTGAATTGACTCTTTCCATTCCCCCCTTACCAGGAAATTGATCGTCTCATGACGGAAGGCCTGGAACTGGATGCGCCAAATAAGCGTTATTGGCGAGAGAGGGTGGGACTTTCTGTTTCATGGGTCTAGCTGCGTGGACTTCTGATGGAGTGAGAATCGTTTCCGTTACATGTTTCGGATATTGCTTTGTCAAAATGTTCGCCAGGACTCCATATGTATTCTAATTTTCGCTGCTGTTATTGTTGTTAATCTTTCAATACTCTTATTCTTCGCGCTCTCGGGAGTCGGTACTGTTAACCTCCGTACAGAGCTCATAGGAAGCAAGATACCGGAAATGTCATCGCGGTAGACCGGGATAACAGTACAATCCAGGTTCCTCCCTCGGCCGATTTCCGAACACTCATAAAACCCCGTTGCTTTCGCACTCAAATGACGTCACGTACTACTGTCCAGATACGCACTGGCTGTGTGAGACGGCAGCCTCGCCAAATGCAGTAAAACAGACGAACACGCCGACGAAACACAGACGGGGATTTCGAGAAAGAATCATTCGGTTTAATACGATATAAATACATCTCTCTCTCAAGGTAAGTGTTCATTGTCCGTAACCAGTATTTTGTATTGTTCGTGTTCGCAATCATGATGAACTTTGGGGGTAGGGAAATTACCACTCGGTCGCCAGTGGCTTGTGGCCTGCAGGTGCGGCTGGACATCACTTCATAAGAGGGCTGCAGAATAATCGGGCTTAGACCCTTCATTCAGACATATCATTGGCAGACATGTATCTAGAATGTAAATTCATATTTACACAGAATAGGAAGAAAATAAATAACACGTTCCCTGTAATAATTCGCGTTGCTGTACCGATAGGCCTGCATGGAACGTTTTTTTTAACTGCATTTCGTTGGACTGCATCTTTACACAATCTATTGTTGTTATTTCTCTTTTTTTGTCTTTTTTTTTTTTACAAATTTCATATTATGGAACACATTTTGACATTTTATCAGATGTATCTACCATTTACCATTTATCAGATGGGAAATTAAAGTAGCCTACTCTGAGGTTTGTGGTATTTTAGAATATAGCCTAGTTCTCAATGCCATAACCACTTTATTACTGCTCCAATACTTATTTTGGTTTCCATAGTAAAACGATTGGTTTATTATGATTTGTACTTCATTAAAATGCTTTTGAGTAGCCAAGAAGCATTTTGAACATTGTGAAAGTGTTAGAGTTTTGATGTAGGTCGACATTGTTGGTTTGTAAACAAAGCACGGTTGGTCTTGGTAACAAAGCAGTGTTACAGATTGACTACACTTTGATGACCTGGGGGAGTCAGGCAAAGGGCAGCTAGGCTCATTAACACGAGGGTGAAAAGTTTGAGTTTCTGCCGGTGGGCGGGAGAGTTCCTGTGTCGACGTCATGTCAACCAAGAACGACTCTGAGTTATCATCGGTTTTGTTTGAGATTTGTTTGCTGGTGGCACAATCGGTAGGTTCCGTGTTTGTCATCCGCATGTGCAAATACATCCATGAACGCCCAACCATCCGGGGACACTGTGTGAGTAACCATAGTCACATAGTGCTTGCCATCTGCCAGGGTCTAGGACACTCTCAGGTGCTGTAATGTTTGGCTTTCATTAGTCGGGCTCTGAGCTCGGACAAAAGATTAGGCCTAGCTAATGTCTAATAAAATACTTTAGCAATATACCCTGAAGGCCTACTACCAACCAAGACACACACATGCACGCACGCACGCACGCACGCACGCACGCACGCACGCACGCGCGCACCCACGCACGCACGCACGCACACACACACACACACACACACACACACACACACACATGCGCGCACACACACATGCACAC
>OMOU01075949.1:0-11081 GCA_900312585.1 Malacocephalus occidentalis | reverse complement strand
TGTCATAGATTAGATTAGATTCAACTGTATTGTCATTGCACAGAGTACGCATAGCAGTACAACGAAAAGTAGTTAGCATCTAACCAGAAGTGCAAAGTAGTAGCAACAGTGCAACAGTATGACAGTGAAGGACAATGTGAGAGCCCCCCCAATGAATAAGGCTGGTACCGGTTCGTACCGGAGCAAGGCTTACTGATGGGGGATAGTACTGACACTTGGACACACATGTGCACTTCTGGCATGGCATGTCGTCAGGTGGGCAGGACGCGTTACGCGTAAGGGTTTATTTATTTTATTTGCAGGGACTTCATTTGTAGGAAATATGAATACACCTAAGAAATCTATCAATGTAATCAACCAATGTAATCAAATCTATCAATTGAATGGGATTGCCTCCCGTGCTGGGTTGGAATGATGCCCCTGCCTTAGAATGTTCTGACCTGCGCGCCAGGTGTGTTGTCACCTTGAATCTATGAAGCCGTCCAGAAGGTCAACAGAGTGACTGAGGTTCAGACGTGACGTTCTGGTCCACGTGCAATACACCCATTACAGTGCAGTCTACGGTACACATGGGTGTGATCAACCTGATGCATGCAGTCTGTATGTACAGTCTACAGTGTGTCTATGGACAGCATCTGGTGAGCTTCTCTTCAGTAACGCGTTTAAAGAGAGCAGGTGTCCACCATACACGCCAGTTCCTCTGCTACTATACGCTATATGTTGTTATTGTTTTATTCACGTTTGTCCTCGCATTCAGATGGAAAGCTTCCGTATGTGTAGTAGTCCAGCTAGTTGATGGTGTAAACCAGAGTTCCAAGTGTTAAGCGTCTCAGTGTAGGTATGCCAAGTACAACATAATGCTTGTTCCCCATTAAATCCTCCATATAAACAAGAATAAAAGAACAACAAACATGCATAAGTATATAGTATCCTCATGCATACGTCCGTGTATAGCGGTGTTTTGAGGTTACCATCCTAGCTGGGAGAAAAGACAGGCCGCTAATTACCATTTAATGAGACGGAATGGGAACCCAGGGCATGTGAGGAGTGGGGTTCTAAGGGCTCTGCGAGTGAGGTGCCGATTTGACGTTAATAAAACAGAAAAGGCCACTAAGAGGCAGTTGGAGCTTTACGAACGGAGAGGCGAGGCTCGGTCGGACCTCCGGGCGGATGGTGGCTGCAATTATAGCCACCGGAGGAAGGGGAAAAAAATCTGCAGTGATTTTGGCCCAGAGTGGAGCTGAGGCTGGCTGGGCCCTGGAGGAGCCACCGCTAACCTGGAATGGACCTCCTTTTATATTCCGCCCTGGACCCCAAAAAAGATAAAACCGTGAAGCCAAGTTCTCTGTTTGATGTTGCAGGACGATTCATCGTGTTTTCTTTGTTTCTGGTTCATTAACTTGTTACCATGTGGATTAGATTATCCTTTGATTTACACTTCCATCCTCTGTCAGGACGGTGTCAGGGCGTTGTTTCTGTGTCTGTGTTGAGGCTGTAACTACAACTCAAACAAGGATGTCGAGGATGTGCACCACACTTCCAGTCTCTTCCTCACGCTATCCCCTTTTATACCCACGCATGTGCATCGCATACGCTAAGGTTCCCAGTGAGGCTCCCTTCAAACCAATATCCCGTTATTTGGCGATTTATTTTGGTCTTTATTTTGGTCGTTTTACAGTGTGTCGTGATACGCTTCGAAATCAGAGGGCTGGTTTCCACGGTTACCCTGGTTGGGTTCAACCCACTTCTGGAATGTTTTCATGTAGCCTTTGACTGGGAATGTTACGCTCTTATAGTTTGACACTTTTTGCTTCGCTTGAGGGTCTGAGCGGGGGACATGCCTGAGGTCTGCAGGAGGAGTGCTGTGCATCCCTATATTGTGCACGTCTGAGCTGCTCTAACGTAATTGTAATGCACCGAGTGACCACAGGTGAACATTGTTGGTGTTGACCTGTTCTTCTTGCTGTTGTGACTGCGGCTCCATTTGCATTCCAGACCCACCGGTTAAAACACACTGTTTTAGATGTCCGGTCGGTGCATGGCCTGTGTCAGACTACTCTGGATTCTATCGGATGCCCACCATGCCCTGTTTTCCACGCTTGACCCACCGAGGGCCTCGGGGAGGTGTTTGGTTCCAAACCCATCCCTCTAAACCCAGTCGTTGAGGTTTCTTGCTTTCTTTCAGGAAGCACGGTTGGTGTTTACCAAATCATGAAGCTCTCAATATAATTACGGGATGGAAAACAAACGCAGGAGGGAGGGAACAGCGCCGAGTTGGCAGGGAGGTTTCCTCCAGCAGATCCTGCAGGATATTCTCAAGGTGTTACGCTTGCTATTCTGGTCACTTGGTAACGTACAGGTCAAGTCCCGTGTATTTATCTAGCTCTAAACCGTGGGAGAACTCTCCAAAACCTCCCGCGAAGGAACATACTGTATAAGAACCACGTCAAAGGTAATATAATGTCTGAAAGGGTTGAGATAGCCCCCTTATCGAGTAGACTACCATCACCCCTCGTCCAATCAGAGTGTCTGGATAGCCGGGTTTGGTCCTGTGGGTTCTACTGTCTCCACGGTATCCTGTGTGTCAGTTGTTCTCCTGCAATCTCAGGTCTGTTGTTGTTTTGGTTTCATTGCATTTGTAGTGCCGAGCTGGGATGGTTCCCAGCCCCTATTCTTAGCGCGAGGGATGTGGAAGAAGTTCTTTGTTGTTTTTCTCCTCAAAGGAATCAAACGGACGTCTCTCTGCCCTTCAGTGGAAACGAACAAGGAGTGAGCTGTAAATAGTACTTATCTCATGGACATTATAACCACCTTCTTGTTCCATTCTGTCCATGGCTGATGCACAGATAGTTTCACAAAACGCGCACCCTTATAGCACATAAATCGCTGTAATGGCTTCAATAACAGCCATTACCGCTGGGCTTTAAAACGGAGCCTCACCTTCTCTCAACCCTTCCCAGGGTCTAAAAAGAGCCCGTGTCAAGGTTTATGAGATATATTTTAGATTCTGTGTTGTTGTTGAGTCCTCGTGGTAATAAGAGTGTGTCCGTATGCTCTGTAGCTCTTGGCTGAGATATGTTAACCTGAAAGTATGGAGGAGAGAGAGGGTGTTCGGTTGTCATTTCAACGTGCCCTGTTTCAATTGTAACGTCTCCCATGTATACCGACGGAGGGTAACTTTGTTCTCGTCTCGGTGACTCACGCGGACAACGCTTTTAAATGTATCCATATATTGAAGGAGCGATTGAGTCGCCAGCCGCAAAACGATAGCGCCTTGTCCTATAAAAGCTGCGTTTGCCAACGACTCTTGTTATAAGTGGCTGACAACATTATGGACATAACCCCTACCTTTAGCTTCAGTCCAGTCTGCTGTGATTGTGTCTCACCACGCCTCGCTCAAGGAGAAACCCCGTGGGAGTTGAGTTGCTGCAAGACTCGGAGACGATTACAAACAGACCAGATAAAGTGGAAAAGATGAAAGAGAAAAGAAGCACTTTTCGAGGACTGGCAGGGTGCTGTCGCCCCACAGGCCCTTTTGAGACTGACGTCTGACGTTCACTCGATCTTGGACCAATTTAAAAAAATGGTTGTCTGCGTTCGTCACTTGGACCCGAAATGACACAACAGGCTCCAGATGAGAAACCCCAACGTTAGCCTTTTGCTAGCCCACCAAATTGGGTCAGGACACTCAGATTGCCTTGGTTTCCATGACGAAAAGAGAACAAAATAGGCCTTCTCATTTGAAACATTGTTATTGTTATTTCATATCTTTCTTATTTTCTGTCTTATTTGTTTAATGTCATGTTGTTCACACATACAAGATGTCCAGTGACATTATGAAGGGACCATGCCCAGCAGAATGTGCAACGCAACGCTAAAAGTCTCACAAATTGAGGGGAAATAATCAGAATATCCTCCCTATTTACAGTCTTTACAGCAAAAAGAGCAGATTTGTATCTTTTGTTTGGAGGGAGATGACCAAATCTACATAAGACATAAACACGTCGGCATATCAACGACATGGCCAGATATAAAGTGTAGTTATGTTATGTAGTAAGACTATGTGGGTGTACATGTACTACCTATGTGCATGGGAGGGGCCGGCCCAGCGGGGTCAGAGTTCACAGTCCCGATGGCCTGCGGAAAGAAACTCTGCCTCTCTGTTGTAGCAGCGTGACTGTGTAGGCGCTGGCCTGACCGCAGCGGTTGTAACAGTTTGTTGTTGGGGTGGTGAGGACCCTTCATGGTCCTGCAGGCTCCGGTTCCACACCTCCTGGAGTCCTGCAGGCTCCGGTTCCACACCTCCTGGAGTACAAGCCCTGCAGGCTCTGGTTCCACACCTCCTGGAGTGTACAGGCCCTGCAGGCTCTGGTTCCACACCTCCTGGAGTCCTGCTGGCTCTGGTTCCACACCACCTGGAGTACAGGTCCTGCAGGCTCTGGTTCCACACCTCCTGGAGTACTGGTCCTGCAGGCTCTGGTTCCACACCTCCTGGAGTGTACAGGTACTGCAGGCTCTGGTTCCACAACTCCTGGAGTCCTGCAGGGTGGGGAGTGAGGGGCTCGCCAGAGGAGCTGTTGCAGAACCAGGCAGTGGTGTTTCGTATCAGGATACTCTCCACCGCACCAGTGTAGAAGGTCTGAAGGATCCTCTGGGAAGCCGGGAAGTTCATTTGATAATGAAGGCATTTAATTTTGATTGTAATTGATTGTAATGAGCGAGGCAGCTTGGCTAACCTCACCTCACCCATTCAGTGAGGTTCACCACTGATGTGGAATGCTACTGAAGACCAGAGTACTAATCGTATTACGGACGGGAGGCTTGTGATGTGGTCTGGAGAACCTGCCAACGTTCTTTAAATGAGCTCATAGAACTTGGTGGTAGCTAAGGTAGTGGAAGTCCTGCCATGTTTTGGCCCCACCCGCACAATGAGGTCAACTGGATTCACGCATTAGTGATAAGCTGTTTGTTTGGTCATTCGCACAATCAGGTCGTCTGTTTGGAGCGTCTTGCTCAAGGTCGCTTCCTTAGAACTATTGTGGCAATCTAGCGCAGTCCTCTTCATCTGGGAGGGCAGACCCTGACCACTACACTGTCCTCCCCCATCGTTGGTCATCTGGAATGATGGGATCGATTCTTCCCAATTGAACCATGAGGTCCATTCCAGTTGGTTATCTGAGCCAATGGGCTTCATTCTGGTTCATTCAATGGAACAATGACTTAGATTTGCATTGGTTTTGTGGAACAGTGGTGTTGGTTCTGGACGGCTCCAGGGAACAATGAGTCTCCCTATCCCCCTATAGAAGCATGGTGACCACTGGGAACCGCTGGTGCTGCTCCATAATTACCGGTGGTGCCTCAACGCCACATACTCAGAAGGTCCAACTCAACGCTATAATAAAAAACGATAATTTCTATATGTGTCACACTCTTGAGAAAGCTCTAAACTGCCCTAAATGAGGACAAGTCGACATTGTTGCACCAATAAATGTTAGCCTGGACACACGCGAGTGCTGAGGTTTTGATTGTGCATTGTTCAAAAACAAATGCTGCTGCTGATTCTAAAATGAGCCCAAACCCTTTGAGATTGTGGTCATGCACGTTCTCTTTCTTGCCGTGCCCATCTTCTCTGACCTCATCCATAGGTTTTCATCTGAGCCACGTGGGAGTCATCTGGGACTCCTGACCACAATATGACGCCCTTGTTTATCAGACCCTCAAACTTGAAGTCATTGGGTTGTTTTTCTTTCTTACTGGGAGTGAAGAGAAAGAGAGAGAGAGAGAGGGGTGGAGAGAGTAGGGTAGAGAGACAGGCAGAGAGTGGGGTAGAGAGACAGGCAGAGAGACATGGAGAGAGACAGGCAGAGAGTGGGGTAGAGAGACGGGTAGAGAGACAGGCAGAGAGTGGGTTAGAGAGACAGGCAGAGAGACAGGTCGAGAGACAGGCAGAGAGACAGTTAAAGAGTGGGGTAGAGAGACATGGAGAGAGACAGGCAGAGAGTGGGGCAGAGAGACAGGCAGAGAGCGAGTCAGTCAGCCAGTAAGGTTGCAGGACAGCCTCTGTGACACATGTGTGCTGGTTTTGATGGTAATCTAAAATAGGATTGTTTTTTAAGTCAGCAATTTCCAAAGCAAACGTAGTATTAAGATACAGAAAGGCCCACAGCAGCAGGCGTCCTCAAATCTGCCGTTCACCTCAACCTCCACTGGTCATTCAGTCACTGCTGCTGGAAATTAATGTGCTTTAATAAGCCCTGTGTGTGTGTGTGTGTGTGTGTGTGTGCGTGTGCGCGTGCGCGTGCGTGTGCGTGTGCGCATGCAGCAAATGAACTTCCCGGCTTCCCAGAGGATCCTTCAGACCTGCCGTCAGATGTACACATCTCTGGTAAACGGCCGACTGTCACAATAAAAGCCCCTTTCCCTGCGATCCACCATGACCGAGCTTCTGGGGGGGCCAATCAGGTCGCGCGGATCTGCCACCGCCGACCAATCGGGGGCCTTTGTTGCGTTTCACCCTTGTTCTCCCCCGCCATTGGACTCCTGCTCTCCCTTCTCTGCTTCTCGTATGTTGGCCCCCCCGTCTTGTCATTATTTCACTATTTGTGAAAGTGGTGCGTTGATCACAGCCCTCAGACGCGGCCCTCTGGCATGTTGCCGTGGAAACTGGCATAGTGTTTTTAACAGCTTCGTAAAAGGGACGACTTGAGAGCATGAAGTCATCCTTCTGCACCAGCTCTGGCCCGCTAACGAGTCTGGAAAGTCTGGTGCTAGCTTAATTGGATTGCTTAATTTGCATGTAATACGCCCTCCGTCCGTTGGGATGGATCTGGTTCATTTAGAGGGATATTTTTATGGTGTTGTGGCAGTTGTGGTTCTGACCTGTTTATGGGCAACATGATGCCAGTGGCTCAAGAGATGCAACAGGTTGTCACGTGGAAGGGTTGCTGGTTCCACTCCAGTCTACAAACGCCAGAGTACACCTTAAACCCCTCCTGCCTTGTTTATCTGTGGAATAAGTTGTGACTATTTAGTCACCAAGCTCTTCCAAGTCAACAACACAATTTACAAGTGAGGCTGAGAACATTCCCGGCTCACAGCTAACATTTCTAAACGGCCACAGGGCGGTGTAGATGAGCTGGAATCGGAGCTCTGAATGAGTCAGACCTTTTAAACAAGTGGTCGTAGTCAAGTACTAAAGTAACTCAACAAGGTACATACAGGCAGTTACATACAATGAGACGTTTGGTCTTCTGGAACGGTGAATGACAACCGTGGAGTTTAGTCTCCAGACGAACGGCAAAGCTCATCCCAGAGGACGGAGGAGGCCAAGGCGCTGCTGCGTGCAGAGCGTCCATGTTCTGCTGCGTGTAGTTAATGACCCTCGCTAGCACACTGTGTATCTGGCATCTAGCTCACCAGGGGGCTGCATCTTGTTGTATACAGGAAACACATGTTTACCACGTTGTCTTCCCTGCCTATCTCCACAGAGTTGGATATATTCAAGTATGTTCACAAAATAATAACAGAATCTTATTCTATCAGTAAGCAGCTGAGGTTCGGTATGTGGACATGCTAAACACACATGCTTATGGACGTGTTTCCTGTGATGACATTGTTCGCCTGGCTGGTAATTCATGCAGTTTTGTCTGACATTGGTGTTTGATGTGTGTTGTGTTTGCTGGAAGATAAGCATCTGTTTACCGTGGACAGTAACACCCTGTCCCGATCCATCGCCCGCCCGGCCGCGACCTGAAGGCGGCCACGTTCACCTCCCAAAGACAGGCTTTGATCCTAAACGGGACTCAAGAATGCAACCAGAATGAAATCGGAGGGCTGCAAGATGTCCCCATGTGGCACTTTTCCCCCACGTGCTACCAGCTCAATGCGACTTTGGTTTTCCATTGGGTTAAACTTGGTGCCTGGCACCTGATAGTACTTTTTTGGTTCCACATCTGTTGAGGTTCCAAATACGCTTTGTAAATTGGTAAATAATTGAGGCGATCTTCTTTGTACAATTTCTTTGTCTCAACGACATAGCGGTGTTGCTCTGATGTCCTGCTACATTAAAGGGGTACCAAATACCATGCAGTACCATGCAGTGGAAAATACCAATAAACTCTAACCCCTACAGTTTCAGGACAGTGGGCTTGAAAGGAGCCAAAAGCTTCCCCTTCTGCCATCATCACTGAAGTTTGACATTCAGCACACCTGAGTTGCCAAGCTAGCCAGGGGGAGGGACAGGGTAGTCGGGTGGGTAGAAGAGGTGTCTGAGTTCCAGTCGAAAGGGTCTGTGTTCTAAAGCCACTCGAGAGCTTCAAAGGCCTCATTCAGTTTGTTCTTGCATGGAGCTTGGGATATTCTCCATGACCGGGCCTCCACTACAGTCAGTTTGAATGGGTAGGTTTTGGCTGCGTAGTGTGGTGGAGTGGTATAAACTAGGAGAGTGTGGAGATGCATGGGTAGTTCTGGTTTGGGTTTCAGCCCCTTGGATTCAGATGAAAGTCGCCACTCTTCTCTTCATGTGAACAAAGACCTGACTTAATGTGTTCTGGCTGGGTACATTCAGCCCCCGCTACTGTTATGGTGGGCGTCAGCGATGAGGCGGTTGCCATGCCAACTGTACCATGACATCATGTGGGCCTGCACGATAAAACAAGACAGAGCAACTTCTGCTGATTATGTGTTTTATTTATAGCAGGCTATACTTTTGCGAACATGGCTGAGTGATTAAAATGAGTGAAACGGTGTCACAGTTCTATCAATGGAGTTCACATCAGATCGGGGAACATGACAGAATTGAGTCATCGCAGCTGTCCAGACTCTTGGTCATGTGACTTGTGAACATGTTAATGTCATCTTGTTATGTTGGCAATAAAGCCCAACAGAATGACGTGAGCCTGGTCTATGAAAGCGATTTCTGCCACGCTGACCATCAAACGACAGCCTCGCGTCTCCCTCACGCCCCTTGGCCACAAAACATCTTTGTTTTATAAAAACACGAATAAAGCCAGGGTTTAATGGAGTGCAGTTAGCTGCTGTTTGTGTAGATTTCAGCGTACGAGTCTAAAGCCCGGCAATTAAACCAGACGTGGCTCCTCCCCACTGTTCCACACGTTGTCCATTGTTCCTCGGGGAGTCGGCCATGGTGCTTTTAATCTGGGGCGTAAACGTCACAATTATATTCCCTGTGTATTGACGCTACTGCCAAGATGAAATGGAGGGTAAAGCTATGTTAATAATCCTGGGATAAAGGAGGGAGAAGTGCATTTTCCTTCAGGCAGGTTATTTCTGTGGTCTTGCGTCTGTTGGTCCACCTCCTGAGACTCTGACACGCGGCCCGTCCGTCCGTTCGATCGGACAGAGCAGTTGGCACGCGGCCCGTCCGTCCGTTCGATCGGACAGAGCTGTTGACACCCGTAGCGCCGCCTCCGCTTGCCTCTCCTCTGGAGATATCGTTGCTATTTTTAGCATCGGTCTGGCTGTAATGACAGACTGCGGCGTCCCACTCTCTCACCCCTGAGGGCGAGCGGCTGGCGTCACGGCCGCGTCGACAGCAGTGTGGTGGTGGTGGGCCCAAACCAGCGCCAGATAGCCACTCATTGTTCCCTCTGTCTCTCTTCCTCTCTGTCTCTCTTCCTCTCTGTCTCTCCTCTCTGTCTCTCTTCTTCTCTGTCTCTCTTCCTCTCTGTCTCTCCTCTCTGTCTCTCTTCTTCTCTGTCTCTCTGTTTCTGTCTCTCTCTTTATCTTTGTCTCTGTCTCTCTTCCTCTCTGTCTCTCTTCCTCTCTGTCTCTCCTCTCTGTCTCTCCTCTCTGTTTCTCTTCCTCTGTCTCTCTTCCTCTCTGTCTCTCTTCTCTGTCTCTCTGTTTCTGTCTCTCTCTTTATCTTTGTCTCTGTCTCTCTTCTTCTCTGTCTCTCTGTTTCTGTCTCTCTCTTTATCTTTGTCTCTGTCTCTCTTCCTCTCTATCTCTCTGTTTCTGCCTGTATGTCCTGCCTGTCTCTCTGCATCTCTGTCTCTCTCTGTCTCTCTGTCTGTGCCTCTCTCTCTATTTCACTGTCTGACTATCTGTACCTGTCTCTGTCTCTCTTCCTCTCTGGCTCTCTGTTAGTCTCTGTCTCTCTGTGTCTCCCTCTCTCTCTGTCTGTGTGTGTGTGTGTGTGTGTCTGTCTCTCTCTGTCTCGTTCTATATCTGTCCCTCTCTATCTCTGTCTCAGTCTCTCTGACGGTGTCTCTTTCTGTCAATTTATTTCTTTCCTTTGCATTCCATACCTGCCTCTTTCTATCTCACTCACTCACCATCAATAGCGACTCGTCATGTCCCGGTTAGAACAGGGCCCATCGCATGGCCTCCGCTATCGATGCTTGCAGCTTTCTCGAGGACCACTCGCCAGAACAACTTCACAATCAACACTGCGCTTCCTGGGGTCCTCAGCAATACAGCTGGCAAGTGTGATCTGGTGAACGGTTGTTGAGAGAATGGAAAAGGACCGTCAGACGGACATATACGGTACATAAACAGATAGCCGCCTCACTCCCTCTCTAGTTTTCTGTGTTTCTACATGCATCTTTATCTCTCGTTTTATCTCTGGGGTTTTGTAAAAGGGTAGCATTAGAGTTAAGTTTAGACTCTGTGTGTAACGTTTTGAGAGCGACTGAGAGACAGACAGAGAGAGAGAGAGAGAGAGACAGACAGAGAGCTGGTGTCATAATCACAGAGAAGCAACACTTCTGTGGCCAGGCTAAAACGGCCCCTTCAGATGGACAACAGGGCTGCCGTTCTTCCCCAAACGCCCCGACAGGTGCAGGAAAAGGAGAACAACAGCAAACATTGACATTAATCCTGTTAATGTCCCTTAACCTTCTCTGGGGGGGGGGTCAACCAAAATGGCGGCCAGAGCGCAACCTGCCCTCTGAGCGCTCGTGAGTTTTCCCGACCGTTATCTCCCGACTGCAATCGCAACGTTTGTGCGTGTGATGTTCTGTTTGTGTTCCGAGGTCCGTGACGACTCCGGGCTGACGGGCAGGAAGTGGGTGTGCGGTGGACACGTTGGCGTGTGCTCTGTTTGTGGAACGCAGTGCAAC
>OMOU01075940.1:0-19003 GCA_900312585.1 Malacocephalus occidentalis | reverse complement strand
CCCGTCTTTATTGTCGCGGTCACACCCGTGCACGGCGGCCCTCCCAGTCCACCCCACACACACACACACACTCCCCCATAGGTGTCGCCGTGAAATTGGTCCTCCGCTTTTGACCCATCCATGGCCATCTTCCTCCGCGGTCAGGCCAGGAGCGGTGGGCAGCTAGTGCAGCGCCCGGGGACCACCTCGATCCAACCGCCGCTGGTCAGGCGACGGTCTTCTTCCATGTTTTTAGAGGGGTTATATATACAATGTATATATATGGAGGAACCCCAGGGAGCACGGGGAGAACATGGAAACTCCACACAGAAAGGGCCGTTCACGAAATCCCAGCACTGAAGACATGGGGTGAACCAACCATGTCCCAGGCGGGAATCAATCCCAGGACCTTCTAGCTGTGAGGCGACAGCACTACGACTGTGCCACCGTGCCCCTAGAAAACTAATAGAAAACTGATGACTCACTAATGCTTTGCTGACTTAATCCTAAAGGGGAATTCTATAGTTTCTGGCATTTGGAAATGACGCCCTTCCAAAAGGGCATTAGATAGTGTGTGTGTGCATGCGTGTGTGCGAGTGTGTGTACAATAGTTTAATCCGCGACTGTGCCGCTTTCCGTCTACCAGCCTATTGACTAAGACAGCCCAGTGCTTTCCACACAGGCCCCAGTACTGTGGAGACTTTTCATTCAGAAACAAGACATGCGTGAGCCAGCGGAGGAGGCAGCAGCGTGTCAAATATCTTCATCTGGACTCATTATTTAGGTAGCTTTTCCCTTGACGATGGCATTCTGACTGTAACAGGTCTTGCTTAATCTCCCTTTCTCCTCCCACGGGACATTCAGCTCCTTCTGGAGGAAATCAATTAAAAACGCTGCCCCCACTTTATTCCCACAAAAAAGGACTCCAAATACGTTAAGTAGTAGATGTCATTACAGTCATTGCTATTGACAGAGCAATCTGTGCAGTTTATGCACTCTTGATTAAATCAAACCAAGTGGGCAATTCTCCTCTTACCTTCCATCATCTTCCCAGTGTTTTCTGCTACTCCACCAGGAACCACCTTGGCAATATAGGCTCCGATCTCTCCTCTGCTCCCTGGAATCTCCTTCCCACCTACCACTCGTATCCCCAGACCGTTCCCTGTGAGAGAATGTGCACAATCATATAGACACAAATTCAGGGAAACAGATATCACATAATAATAATTCCCTGGATGTATATAGAACTACATAGTGAGTGTGGGGGATAACACCTCATCCACTACCAGTGGAGAGGTAAGGAATTAATCTATCCAGACCAGGGAATGATTAGGCGATCATTTTGTTTAAGCACCCGTACTCTTGCGATGAGCGCCATTGAGATTTTTATTGACTAGGTCCTCTGAAAGATGGCACTCTTTGACAAGGCAGAGCCCCCCCATATCCTAGCTGGGGCATTGGGGACATATAGTGCAGAGGAATGAGCAGACACCTCGACCAAAAGGATCAGGTGTCCCATCAAAGGATGGACCAGGTCAGCCCTTACTAAGCCTCCATTGAATCCAGCAGTGCTCGGCAGGTATGCATTTACCCAGCCAAAATCTGGGACATGAGGGGTTATGCTGGTGACCTTGGGGTCGTACTGTAAAATGTGCATTCACCTGACACACTGGAGTCCTTCAGGTCTCTCTTGAGGGTAACCCGGGCGTGAGGGAAGACATACGGGATGAGCCTCATCTGAGGAAGCAACACAGAGAGCATTCACAAGCAGTAGCGAATCTCCCAGATCAAACTCAGCACAACAGCCATACACCCACAGTGGTGAGGCTGAGGGCTAACCTGTCTCTTGTCCAGCATGTGTCCACTCTTAGGACGTCCGTCTCTGGGCTTATCAAACCAATCCGTGTCCTCCCTCCTCAGGTGGTAGGCTGTACAGGAGATAGGTTAACAGGGGTTAGCAAAATGAGCATCACGCACAACCATCTGTGTGGCTGAATTAGCGTTTACTTTATCCATTGATAAAGTCATATGAGGACGTTAGCTGGACAACGGCTAATTAAACCACAGGATTCTAGATAGAGGAATTAATTGCAGTGCAGGGCGTATTGTTCTCTTATGAACCTGAAGCCAAGTAACATGAAAACACCACAATGGTGCAACCTGCACGCTGCTCTTCCAATAGTATTCATCTCACATTTCTCTGAACGATGCAATATCTGAAAATCAAAGTGCTGCGTTGACATTTTAAATGCACTGGAATGTACAAAGCCATGTGGACAGAGAGGACAGAAAGAAGTGAGGAGATGTACCCGTCATGCTTTATTGCTGTAGAGCCTAATAATGGTCTAAGGTTGAGGGTAAATGTTGCCAGTCAAACTCTTAATCTGAATAAATGTGTACTTTGGAGGATGGGAACACACAACTCTGCATGGCATCCAATTCAATGGAGGAGCTTATATAGGAGCCACCAATGGAATGTAGAGTTGAGTTCATCCTTCCGATCCAAATTCTAACCCAATGGCAACGTTTACCTTAAATTGCAAGACATATAATCTCGATGTTTGCACCTTATTGCAATTCACAAAATGCTTCACTGGTAACATTTACAAATGATTGCGCAATATGCTTAAGGTGGTAATCCTGGACTTCTGTGACACTGCATGGATATGAGAGCTGGAAATGGGCCGGATATGCTTACGGAGCTACTGTGATGCGGAGTCATTCTGGAATGAGGTATTCATTGAGCAATTATATGATGACACATTCAGTATTTTTAGCATCATCAAGATGGGATTGATTCCAGAATGGGTCTGATATGCAGAGAACTAATCCGCTGTATATGGCATGTATTTGGGGCGATACATTCAGAAGTATGGGGCATTGCATTCCATGAGTCTGTCATGTTTGCATAATCATCCGGTAACGTGGGTCATTGGGAACCACAAGGTGTGAAGTGGAGGCACGTTATATGGTCTCACCTTCTATATTCCAGTTTGGGCCTCCAGCTGGGATACAAAATGATATGTATTCTTTTTGAGATATGTTCAACACATTTTCCATTAACTTATCAGACTACAGGATCTGTGTTAAGGAGAGATTGGTACTAAAGATATGCTTCATCACATGCACTGGATTCATTCAAGTTCATGCTTTCTGATTATATACTTCCGCAGACTAAAATTTGCATTTGATAGGGCGACTAACATTTCTAAAAAGAAACATAACAAGTTCACACACATAACGTATACTTTATAAATCAATGGGGAGATCATTTCAGGAAACAGTGACATCATAGAAAAGGTTTTTTTTTTAGTTTTTGTTCAAACTAGAACTTGCAATATACTCTACCGTGTCTGATACTGTCATGAAAGATTCTGGCATCATCTCTGTTCAAAGCCAACATGGAGTCACTTAATGCTGTAATCAAGGGAGATGGACACTCTTATGTCGGGGTCAGGACAGATACTTGGATTATGATTATTATTGCTATTCACTTTACTATTACTATTATTTTCAGGATTATTATAATTATGCTTTAAGAATCATCAAGCAAACCCAAGAGGAAAGCTGAGCTATGGGAAGAGGATATGTTTTGCCCTATCGCGTGATCTTATTTATACATTCTGGTGATAATTGCTGTGAATCACAAACTTCAGAGAGGAGGCTATTATCTTAACAAAATGCAACTGCTTGCTTTGTTTTCTATTGTTTAGAGCATCTCATTTTACCAGATATCCTGCACCCTGATCCAGACCAAAAAGAAGCACCAATAAATGGATGGGGAAAATGCCAACCCATTTTGCATTGTAATGCACACCAGGGATAAGTAAAACCATAGAATTAACTGTTGTCAGTTACAGGGTCACATGCAAATTGACACATGGCAGAGGATGTCCACACTGAGACTAACATGCAGAACATTCACTTTATTAAGATGGAAAGATAAACCATTGCACAACATGCATGGATGCAAAATCAAGGACTGACAGAGACGAAAGTGAACAGACCACAACAGATACAAAAGTCACAGTACTGAGTGTATGTACATATTGTATATTTAGCTTGGGGAAGGATGTACAGCAGAATAAATAGCAGACGTTTAAGAGAAGCACATTAGATGAGCTAATATAGTTCTAATTATACCCAGGAAATAGAGAAAAGGTAAACCCAGACACTGTGATTCAGCGCTGTGGCTTCGCTATGTGGCTGATCCAAAAGAGTTTTAAGGGTGCCTTCGGAAATTAAATATGTCCGTGTTTTTTCAGAAGCAATGGCCTACTTCCCACACAAGACACTATTTTACAATGCAGATCGGCAACAGACACCAAGAGTCATTCTGGCTAGGGCTAGATGGTGTAGACATGAAAGTGTCAGAGACATGCCCTGCCTATAAAGGGTCACAACTGTGACTCACTGAGGAAAGTAGCTAACTACTGAATGCTGGCATATACATACATACATTTGCATAAAGATATAGTTTTTTTTAGAAAAATTGAAAGTGCACAATAATGATATCACAGAGAAAAAAGACATGAATAAATGTGAGACAGTGATCACATACATTCACAGGGGATGAATAGATGCATCGGAAACAAAAAAACACTGATGCAAAAAAGACATAACATGCAAACATCTCACTTGACAAACACACTGAGAGGAAAACCAGCAGCGAGGTAAAAGGAAGCCATTCACTGTCTGGTCTACAGATGATTGAGTGGGTGCCAGTCGATGTAAGAGGTCAGTGAAAACAACCACCAGAGTTAGCATGCACAAGCAGGTCCAGCATGTGGAGCTGCTGCGTCGGTGTCAGACCCCATTTACCTTCGCTGTCAGACATGGCTCCCTGCAGGTCGTCCATCATGAAGGCAATGTCTCGGTCGTAACCTCGCGTGCGAGACTCCTCCCTCATATGCTGCTGCACTTCTGGCAAGGAATGGCTGGAGCCGAACTGGTCCCGGGAGTCGGCGGAGATGGGAGGCAGAGGACCGGCGGAAGCTCTGGCCATGCCCATGGGCTGGCCCACCGGGCTCAGAGGGCTCTCTTCTTCTGAGTTCTGGGCCACGATGGGAATACGCCCACGGCTTTGGCTGATTGGTAGGCTGGTGGGTTTGGCTCTGGCTACCCCGGGGGCAAATGCAGCGTCGAGTACTTCCCCTTCTGTCTTTAATCGTAGCGAAGAGCTGGACAGATCTCGCTTGATGGACAGATCCAAACCGTACACGGACGAGGGGCGTGATGAGGGCCGAGACGAGGGTCGGGAGCGGTTTCCACTGGGGAAGGTCCCGTCGTCCTGAACGGAGGACCTCATGGGGGAGCCCAGGGCTAGGGATTGGCCCAGGTTGAGAGAGCCGGAGAGGTTGGCCCCCAGAGATGAGCCCAGATATTTCTGCTGCTCAGATAAGTTCTTCCTAAGCCCAAATGTGATCTCATCCTGCAGCAACCTGGCCCTTGCAGCTAGATTAGTCACAGATGAGGACCCAGAGGCCAAATAACTACCATAGTCAGGTTCCAGATCTCTATTTTCTTGAATAGGGGAAAATTTGGTGATAGGTTTGGGATCTATTAGGGCCTTTTTATTCTTCACTTGTTTCTGGTAAAGAACTGCGGCAGGTAATTGCTTTGCAGCCTGTTTTTCCAGGGTCAGTCTGCCAATGCTGTACTTTTCTCCTTTGGGGAAGTGGCGGAAGTTAGCATCACTCGGAAGGTACTGAGGCAGGCCTAACCCTGTGAGATGTTCCAGTCCCTCCGTTCCTCGTCTAAACTCCTGCTTGATCTGCTGCTTCAAGAGCTTCAGCTCATAAGGCTCTTCCATCGTGTCATCCTCTCCTTTAACATAACCCTGGAGTCGAGAGGACCCTAAGAAATCTGCTACCTAGAAAGAAACATGATGATAAATGTTCTGAACAGCAATGATAATTGCAACAATACATGGTACAATATCATTGTGTATATCGACAGATACAATGTATGGCATTGTGTATTATTATTACATATGGAGACAGAGCATTGGAATGATTACTAAAGCTCCTGTAGGTAAGACTTCAGGTATGAGTTGTAAATAGAGAGGGAGAGGAAAGAGCAGAAGTTCTGAGCTCAAAAGAAGAAAATAGCATTTACCTCTGCTGTACGTCTGGCCTCTGCAGCTCTAAGTAGTCTATCCGCCTTGGACAGCTCCTTATCAGGTAGGCTGAACCCAGACACTAGGCCTGCAGAACCCAATCCTGTGGATCCCTTGGTCAGTTCACCTATGTCCTCAATCAGCACATAATTCCTGGCATTGTGGTGATCTATATCAGCATAGTAGGACTCAGCGGAGATACTGGACATGGGGCTGGATGCCATGCTCCTCTCCTCTAGCCCCAGCCTCAAGTCAAGGCTTCCGTACTTTCCCCCCAGGTGGGCCACCTCATAGCCGCTGTCTGTGGAGGCTGGCACAATGAGCAGAGGTTGGTTTCGAATCACCTCGTAGTTGGTTGTGATCTTAGGCTCCATGTCAGAGATGGTGGTCTGCCGCTGCTTCCCCGATTGCAGGAGCAGTGCATGCTGGTAACTGCCGTGCTGGGACTGTCCATGGGAAAGCGACAGGTTAGCAACGTTTTGATAGGGAGACACCTGGTCGTGGTAGAGGGATTCCTGCTGGTAGATGTTCTGCTGTGTGTAATGGCTGGTAGTTTGGGTTTGAGGCACATACTGTGCATAGTGTGAATAGGGACTGGTGAGCGTGGAGTACTGGGAGTCAGCTTCTGTCTGTGGGGGGATGAATTGGTCGAACTCAGACTGGGGAGCTGTACGGGGCCGTTCCCGCGCCTCGCCCCTGGCCTCTCTGATATTGCTGACCTCACTGTCGGACATGTAGTCTCTCTCCTCAGCCACCCCTTGGAGGTAGGCCCTTTCTCTCTTCTCCCTCTCCTGCAGCAAGGCCTCCTTACGCCTGTTGATACCCATCTCCAAGTACCTGTGAACAATAACCAAAGGTTATATACTGTTCTTCTTACAGATTTGGTGGCCAACACAACAGCAGGTAAAAGATGCTCACACACGGGTACCTTTACTATGTGTGAATATGGAGGGGTCTCAGTGACTGATGCCTGGGAAGCCATTTTCCCCTTAAGCTAGTGGAGAGGTGAGAGGTGAATCATGCATGCATGAAATAATGGTGCAAATGCGGAAACTGAAAGACATTATTAGTGCGCCACTTAAACAATTGATCACATAAAATACAAATATTCGAGAGAAAAAAACAGAAATATTCAAAATATTGAAACAAAATATGGTTCATGTTGTTTGTTGTTATTTCTGTTAGTTCTGTGATGCAATTGCTGACAACAACAAGAAATATTCGTTTTTACCGTAGTTTAGCGTCAATCTCTTTCTCTTCTTCATCCAGTTCTGCCTGTTTCTTACGGAGCTTGGAAGATTCTCTCTCGACCAGATCCAGTTCCTTATCGATGTCCTGCAGAATCTTGGCCCGGGCCATAGTCGTGTTTCGGGCAAGCCGGCGGCGAGCAGAGTTGGTGCTGTAGCCTGACCTGCCAGTCAGGGGGTCGTCCTCTGGAGGGGGGTCAGGCAGAGTCCGCTTCACTTTCTTACCGGTACCAGAGGGAGAGCATCGGCCCTTCAACACACAAGACATTTATATACAATTAGATCATTGTATGATTAGTGTTTTGATATTGTTACATATGCATATGTATTTTGTATGCATAGACACATTTGAGTCAAGTAAAAATACAGCTATTATACAATAGTTATTATACAAATGCATTATTTGTATTGATTATTATTGTGTGTATAAAGTGTATTCTTGTTTGTAGCAACTTACAGTAACACTGTCCACGTAGTATCCACTCATTCTCTCATCAGTGCTCGGACTGAGCGACTTGGGATCAGAGAGAGATTTCTGACCTGGCTTCAGCATCCTAGGGCTCGAGGAAAACCTGGATGGGTCAGCACACAGCATCTTCTTGCCTCCCATCGATTTATCCGGGGACAGTGGAGAGACAGGGGAGTAGCTCACTCTACATTTAACAGGGGCATCTGCCATAAAATGTGCCGTATATCCAATCTCAGCGTGTCTTCTGTCCGAGTCGGTTTGGCAGCTCAAACTGCCTCCTCTCTGGGAATTTTCGGGGGCTGAAATGTGCTTGATGATTTCTACCTTAGTATCCAGCTGCACGTTGGGTCTTTTGAGGGAGCCAGAGTGATCTGTCTGAACAGAAATCTCTGCCACAGTTTGGATCGCTATGCTTGATACTTTTGAGCCATGTTTCCCCTCGCCGCTGTGTTTGCGGGACCGCCGTCGAGCTCGTGTGGGTGTATCCCACTCATCCTGATCTTCATCATCGGTCTGAGCACTGCTGTCATCATTTCTCTTGCTTCTCTTCTTCCTCCCAACATGCTGCTTGTCTGTTGAGTCTTCATCGTCTGTCTGTACCCCGCTATCCACTATCTTCTTCCCCGTGTCCTGGTCTGCCTGCTTAGTGCTATCTGAAGGCTTCTTGGTCCTCTGATCCTGACCGTCATCTAACTGTACCCCCCTAGGAATGGGACTTGTACCCTCATCTCTGACTGGCCAGTACTGGCCATTATCCCCTACACCCGCATATTTGGCATCTAAGAGGTTGCCTGTACTACCTGTGGTCTTGTAGTGCTCATCCAGTTGCCGCTGGAGCTGCAGTTGGAGATGCTGAATTTGTTTGAGCTGCTCTTTCTGTTGAGTGTATGTCTCCTGCTGCGCAACCATATGCGCGTGATGCTCCTCCTCTTGCTGCAGGAGGAGCTGCTGTTTCAATGTCTGCAGCTCCTCAAGCTCTCTCTGGACCATCAATTGCTCTTGTTCACGGTAGCGCTGGATCTCATGCCTTTCCCACTCGAGTTCTTCCGCCAAGCAAAGCTGCTTCAGCTTCTCTAATTCCAGAAACTCCCTCTCCATTTGGTACTGAGCCATTTTGGTGTTGTCCAGACCTGGGAATATAGGTGAGGAGGCCAGAGCATCGAGGGAAGCTGCAATGGCTTCGAGGGTTGTGTCTGAGTACATTTCCGGGTAGCCAGTGAGTAGGTCAGCGAGAGCTGATGGCACTAGCTCCTTATGCAGCCCTATGTCAAGGGGAATGATCTGGCTTGGATCTGTAGTGGAAAGGAAGCCATAGGGGTGTGGCACTGGACGACTCTGGAGGGTTGTTGTTGCGGGTAAGGTAGCACTGAAAATTGAGCCAGGCTGAGTAGTAACAGCATAGGTGGATGGGATTGGGGCTGATACAGAAGAGTACACAATTCCATCTGAGGTTCTTAAAACATTATTGACACCAAGTCCAGTCGCAGGGATCTGGGAATATGGAGCAGTCATCCCAGCATATTGTTCCGCCGCTTTGCTGGTGTAGTCTATGGCTGTACCTGCCATATTGAGTGAGAAATATTGGTATATGTAATTGAAGAATATAATATATATATATATATGAATATTTATCATGAATATATAAAATCCATGCACTTTTGTTTCGACAGGAAGATTACATGCAAATCTTGAGTCATTTTGGCTAGCATGAAGCGAAGCCAAAATATTGAGGAAGAACACGCAGGCACACACATGCATCTGTATACAAAAAGAAAAGAAAAGCAAGGAAAACCTGATTAAAAATGGAAAACACGCAAATGAAACAAGTAAATAATGTTCAAAGACAGAACAAATAACAAAGACAAAGATAACTACTGAATCATAAATAATGAACACAAAACAGAAATTTGCATAAAAAGTGATCATAGGATATAATAATTTTCTAAAATAACTAGCATATAACAACACTGAACATTGTATTTTATACTCACCAGCAGAAAGATTAGAAGGCGTAAGGTCTATTGCTCCATCCGATGATCCACTTAAGTATGCAAAGCCATTCTTTGGCTCATAGGTAAAAAGTCCAGCTTCTGCCAGATTGGTCTCAGATGCGGACGCTTTAATAACATCCACGCCTTTCACACCAAATGTCGCTACAGTATTGTAGTGGTAGTCTCTGTACCCAAGGCGGTTGTCGGGTTGGGCAGTAACCGGTGGCTGTGTTCTGCAGCTTCCGGTGAATGGCAGCTTATAGATAACGTCACAGCACACACTTCTTCTCCCAGCTGTTAGATCCACTGGAGATGCATCGTCCTCCACCACAGTGGTAACTACCCCAGGACTGCTGCTAGACAAAGCTACTATTGCCCTCATCGGTTTGTATTTTGATAGATCCATGGCACCTGTAGCTTCCAGTGAAATTATGGGATATCCATTGTTCACAGAAACTGACGTTTGTCTTTCTCCTGGAGAGGTAATGGCTCCAAAGGAAAGGTTCATGGGTACATCTTGAACTACACTTGCCATAGTGCAAACAGGTCCAACAGGTTGGGAGTTCACAGGCCTGTACACAATTTGTGCCAATGGCTCAAATGTTTTGCCTGTGGCGAGAGGCAAAGGCATTGAAGTAATGCTGCCCTGTAGATCCAGAGGCTTCTCTGCTGGAGTGCTGTATGATGCAATGGTGGCTGTACATGTTACTATTGTTATGCTATCAGTAACAACCGAGAGAGTGGTAGCAGGGGTAATCGCGGGACTAAGGTTCACTATCTCAGGTTGCACAGCTGTGATTTGTCTTCCACTAGAGTCACTAGAAAAGGAATGTCGGCGGGATTGGTTAGGGGTAAGGTCCATGCCATTGTCAGTCATCTTGACACCAACCTTCATGGTACGCAGATCAATAACATCACTGGGATAGATCATCTTTCCATTCTGTTTTTGCAGGGCTTGAACCTTTGTGATGTCCGGTTGTATAGTGATTGCGACACTGGGTGGAATGATCTGTGGTAGTCTTTCATGGACGACTGACACTGTAGTCCTCTGAACTTCAGTGGTAACCACTTGAGTCACTCGACTTGGAAGGTTCTCCGGAGACTGACCTGAGGTGGAGATGGAGGAAGAGTACATGTGACTCATGCTGGAGACTATGTTCTCTGGGCCCCGTACCTCCTGGCTCTCAATAGAATCCTGATGAATCTTGATAAGGACTGGGGCCACAGGCACTGACTGTAGTGTATGCATGGAGGTTCTTCTTGTATAACCTTCAGAAGATAGAATCTCTTGTGGAGCTTCATCAATAGATGGGGAGTATGTTAAAACATGTAGTGGTTGCACAGAATTATTATAATCTTTATTGTGAAGGCTTTGAGAAGTGCCATATACATCCAGAGGTATTTCCATAGATCCTACATGTGCCAGTGGGAATGGCGGCTGCATGGTGATTGATTCCGTTCTGGTGGTAGCAATTGCCTCTGTTGTGACCACTTGTGTGGGAATTTCGTATTCTGAGGGATAGATAGACATCTCAGCCTTGGTGTATGGTGGTTGAACTATTGATGATATAGATGTTCTTCTGCTTGTAGTGATTGCCTCCGTTTTTATAACACCAATTTGTATTTCAGACTGTGGTAAGAAAACCATTGCACTAGTTAATTTCTGAGGCTCAATTACAGGTTCTCGTATGATCTCTGTTGGTATCTCATATACAGGTTTCATCGAAACAGCATCTACTACTGTTGCCGCTTCTGGCATTACTGAGGGTGCAGATACATATGCCAGTGGGTTGTAAATAGCAGGAGGTATAGCTTGATACAATGGCATTGGTGAATCTTCCACCACAGTTTGTCTAACATCAGCAGGAAGTACTGCCATTTTCAGATGTGCATCAGATAATGGGAAAGCACGTGAAACATCAGGTATAAATTGCGTTTCTGGGAGTAATGGTACATTTCCCCATGGAATAACCTCTGTAGCTACTTCCGCTTTTGAGGTGAGGGTCACTGCGTGAACTCCAGGGGAAGCTTTCTGTACAATTGAATGCTGCACCACTTCTTCTAATGGTATTTCAGCAACAGCGCTATGAGTAATGACCTCCATTGGTATGGTAAGATCCACATATGTCGCAGCTTTAGATACCAGTGATGGTACTTGCTGGGCCACGAATGGTATTGGTGGTATTGTACTTGTTGGCAAGGTGTTAATTACTTGAATTGGAATGTCTTGCTCTGTCTGAAGCAATTTCATTGGAGTTGTAGCCTGTGGATACTCAACATGGATTTCTTGGCTCATATAATGAGGAGCTGGTGTTCCTGTAGGTAGTTGCTGTAATATTTTTTCTGCCACAGGAAGCACTTCCGTATTTGTCCGTATTTGGACCAAAGATATTTCAGATGAAACTTCGGATGGAATTTCTATGACCTCTGATTCTTTTTTGGGGGGTTGCTGACCAGCAGAGGGAATACGTGGTGTTAGACCAGTGAATTGGACAGCATATGGTTCAATGGGAATCTCAGACTCTAGAGGCATTGTGATGATTTCAGACATTAACAGAGGTGGCTGAGAAACTGGCTCCATTTGTTTGGCTGTCACGGGTACATATGGTTTCTTGATCGGAAGTGGAACACTGTAAGATTTAATTTGAGGTTCCTGACCTGATGGCACTGCCATGGCAGAAGGCAGCGCTACAGGCAGTTTCTCTGCTGTGGGAATAGTGTTGCTCTGTACTTGGGCATTAACAGTACTCAACTCAGAGACTTCTGCTGCAGTTGCAACTACTGAAATTGGAGGCGGATATCTTACGGTGGGGACGGATGCTCTCCTTATGGTGGCTTGGCCTGAAAACACCTCAGTGGGCGTCTTTTGCTCCGATGGTGTTGTACGTACCCCTGAAATATTTGTTGAAGAAATAGATCCTCTCCTGATTGGAGCCTGAACAGTTATACTCTCAGTTGGTGAGCCAGGTTCAGATGGAAGAGTTATTACTACATATGTTTGCAAACATTTTGCATGTCTAGGTGACAGTGGAGACTTGGGAGATGTGGCACTCAGTTTAGATTCTACTGGTCTAGTCAAAGTGAATGACAAAGCATTTGGTGGTTCTCTGGTTCTTGGAAGTGTTGCAGCTTTGTAAGCCACAGAATGAGGTGGTGGTTTGACACTTTCCCCTGGTTTGTGGCTGAACACCAGTCCAGCTGGAATAGACACAGGCTTAGGTGGTATTGGTGGTGGAGGTTTTACAGCTTGGCTCGGGCTTGATAATGTTACAGGGGCTTGGGTTATCCTAGATGTGGATCCTGGAACAGATGGGGCCGGGGAAATTAAGATAGGTAGATTTGAATAAACCATCGCCATAGGTAGAGCAGTTGGTGGAGGAGTTTCTGCAACTGGTATTTCCACTGTGTCTGAAATTCTTGCCACAAATGGTTTGGGAACTGATGGGACTGAGGCTGCAACGGGCAAAGCTTGCATTACAGATGTTTCGTTACTGGACACAGTCAAAGGAGTAGTTGAAGTTACTGTACTTGATTCATCGTGTGCAGTTTGACCAAGAAGAGCCATGTTTTCCACACTGGGTACAATAATAACTACATGTCCTTGTCGTGTTGGAGTAACGACTTGGGGAACAGAAACATCATCATGTTGGATATCCATTCTTGGCTGTATATCCACAAATACAGACTTCATTAGTTGGCCACCCGCTGTGGCAGTGGTAGTGCTCATGGTATGGGAGGTATTTTGCACAGTATTGATAGTTGAGGGGTCCACAGCAGAAAGGGAAACAGAAGTAGATCGAGGAGGAGGGGGTGGCGGAACCTTCTTTTTGACCACTGTAGTTGTTCCAGAAGTTAATGGTGACACATTTGTGGTTTGAGCTTGAGAAGGAACTATGATTGAAGTGGGCAATTGGACAGCTGCTTGAACAGGGACTGCGTGCACTACAGTGGCTTTCGCTGGAATGGGGGCAGTTATCCGTGCAGAAACTGGCAGTGGTGATTGTGTTGCGAGAGGAGATGTAGTCGAAATCAAATCTGGCATTTGAACAATGAAAGGGCCAGGGGATGATGAAGGAGTGGCAACATGGGATATAGTTTGGGTAGGTGCTGGAGTCACAGCTAGTGTCGTAATAGGTGCCGTTATTGATGAAACCACAGCTGGCATTGGCCCTGGCATTGAGACATGCATGGCAGTTGAAGCACTAGTGGGAATGTCAGATGGTGATGAAACAAGGTCTGGCATTTGAACAGCTACACGGTCTGGAATCTGTTTTGAGTAAAGATTTGGAGCACTAGGCGGAGAAACCTCGCCTGCACTTGATACTGTTGCAAGAAATGTGTCTGCGTCAGACACCACATCTGAAATTGTAACTATAACTGAGGTTTGTGAAGAAACTGAGTCCTCAGTAGATGGAAAAGCAACACTGGGGGCAATTGATGGCAGAAACATGGTTGCTGGAGGCTGAGCAACAACAGCAGTTGGTGGTGTCGGTGTAGACAGTGGGGTTGCTTCCAACGAAGATGTGGCATTTGATGCTAAACTGAAGTCTGGAGTAGCTGGTGAAGTAGGAGGGGAGACTGATGACACTGAGGAAGGTGTATTGATTAACTCAGGGGCAGAAATTGGAGTTGGAATAGGCCTAGGTTCTGGAATCTCACACACTACACTGATAGGCTCCAAGTCATATTCTGACAATGGCGGGCTAACACTGGACTCTTCCTTAGCATCAGACTCATCACTGGGAGTTATATCAGATGATATACCAACACCATATTCCTCTGCAAGACTGTCATCTTCCTCCTCCCCAGATGAACACTGGGTAATCTTGAGGTCTGGTATAGGGAACAGCGCCTTTCTCAGAGAAGGATCCTGAGGTGTCATTGGCCTAACAAAGCCTATGCCAGTTGGTGTACTGGGGATACTCGACATCTCAGTCCGTTTAGGTGGTGCAGAGGGCCGAGGTGGAGCTGGTCGTTTCTTTTTCTTTACTGTTAAATCATTGGAAAAGTCCACCACTGAGACAATCCTTTCAGTTTCATCTGGGGGAGTTGGCTCTTCTGTGAGGATGGTCACCACACAGGACTCAACCTCTGGAGATGGCGCAGAAAAAGGTGTTTCAGATGTTGAGAATTCCATGGCAGTCTGGGCCTGTTGGAACTCTTGCTCTATCATCATCAGTTCTCTCTTCTTCTGCATCAGCTCCTCATAAACGTCTTCTGGGGACCTTAGTTTCTTTACAGGTTCAATGGCAGACTCATCAATATGTTCTATCTGTTGAGCATCATCTAGTTTGACTTCAGATTCTTCAACTAATGACTCATATAGATAGTCTTCAATTGTCATTCCTTCATAAAGTGGTTCAACACCAGGAGGGCTGTCCCCGGGAATAGCTCTACTTTTCTGAATGATGTCCTCATATGCTTCATCTGCACTCTTCAATTGTTTTACAACAATAGTACCAAATTGATCCAAAGGAGTCAATGGTATGACTGTTGGCGAGGGCTTGCTGCCTCTCTGCACATCAACAGTGGCATCTGACACATATTCTATACTGCTACAGTTCTCTGAGCTCTCTGAGGTCAAGTTAATAGCTTTGGACAGCTGGAAATCCTCTGAATGTGACGTATCATCAAGTGGAGAGGCATAGCTAGTTGTTGAAACTGATTGAGCCTGTTTTCTTTGGGATTTAAATTCATCTTTGTTTTTGCGAGACTTCTTGGAAATCCTCTTTTCAACATGGTCACCATCTTTTGTAATCTGTTGATCATCAAAGATCTCCCTTTCTTCCTTCATCTCATCCTCAGAAGAGTCATCAATGGTGGGGAGCATTTGGACTGGTTGTCTGTGCTTTGCTTTGCGGTGGTGCTTGTCAACACTGGCTTTCTTGTGACTCGGGCTGCTGTCACTGTCCTCTTCCAGAGAAGAGGCTGATGTGTGAGAATTCTCTGGAGTGAAGCTAGACACTTGAACACTTGATGAGCCCTTTGACAGTGATTCAGTGATACTTTCAACATCTTCGTCTGTATTCTGCCTCATTCTTGTCACTGGAATCGCCTTTTTAATAACAGTAGAAGGAGCCATTTCAGCGGCATCTTGTGCCACTGTAGTATCTAACCTTGGCTGTGATATCCTGCTTGCTAGTTGGTCTTCATGATCTGTATCCACTTGAGTCAGCATTGGCTGGGTTGTCACCGGAGCATTACCCACTTCAATCTCATTGATGACTTCACTGCTTGCCAGTATTGCGTCTTTCTCATCCTCCGAGAGAGACATTTCCTCTTCACCAACCATACCCATTATCTGCTGCCGGATTAATTCTTCATCCTCTATGGATGAATCAGCACTTTCTGTTTTGATGTCCTCACTGCTGGACGAGATATGTGTAATCTTAAGCCTTCTCCTCTGGACTTTAGGTGATGGGGTGGGTGTGAACTCAATGCTCTCCTCTATTGGTTGGTAACTGAGACGTCTCCTTTCTTTAGCTTCCTCCTTCACTTGCATAGATGAATCAGTGGTTCTATATTGAACATGAATATCAATCGTGTCTCTCTCATCTGTAATTTCCTGTCGATTCTCTTGGTCTTTGCTCAAGTCCTTGTTTTTGGCCTTGAACTCTGATTCTGATGTTAGGATATCCTGTTCCTGTCCAGTAGGGAGAGACGCTTTCCTCGCTTGGATGGGCTCCTCTTTGGTTTCATCCTGGTGTTAGAAGAGAATAGAGGGGGAAACAAAATAGAGGTTTGTCATCAGAACCATATGCACTGCATGCATTGTTACCTTTGATGTTAATATTCATAGGAACATGCCTTAAAATCTGTTCATAGTTGTATACAATGTCCATACAATTTAATTGCTAATACTATGTATTTAAATATGGAGAGATTGCAAGAAAGCACACATGTGGGAAGAGAGAGAGAATAGCAAATAGAATAGAGCTTCTGATCTTTGTGTAGTGGAAATATTCTTACATTTACAATGGCTATATCCGACACAGCTGGTGGTTGGTCTGCAATGTATTTTTCAGCCATTTCCTTGCCACTCACTGTGACTGTGTCTGGCGGTTCAAGTGTCTGGCAGTTCACTAGATCCATCCCTGGCTGCATTTCATGTTGCTTCAGTTTCACTTGCTGCTCTAATGGTTTGGTGGCTTCTGCGTTCAACGTGCAAGGCCCCATAGCTTCTTCCCCAACAGCCTTCTCTGGCTCATTGATGTGTTCATCAGCCAGAGTGGGCTTTGGCTTTGTCTCTGGAGGGACTGTGCTCACCTCTTCATTAATAAGACAAGATGGCCTTCCAATGACCCCAGTCACAGGGACGGCTGCAGCAACATCAATGGCTGTACTAGGTTTAGCCTCCTCTGTGACAGGATGATCCATTTCACTGGCCATGGTATAATCTTTAGTTGATACTGCCATAATGATGTCTGCCTTGGAGGTGTCAACTTGTGCCATCTCTGCCTTTTGTTGAACTGTTACAGTGGTGGGTAAAATGGCCTCTCCCCCTGCTGTAATGCCGGTGGTGGTGTCCACCTGTTTGACAGGATCCTCCTGTTCTTTAAGGAGAGGAGGTTCGGCCTCTGGCTCTCTCTGACTTGGAGTCTTTGTAGGCTGGGCCACCAGCCCAGATGTAGGTGTAGGGGCAGAAGACTCGTCCTTTATGGGCACGGATGTTGACTCAGCTTTGGTGGGTGTAGCTGTGGATCTAGCCTTTGTGGGTGTAGTGGTGGGTTCTGTCTTTGTGTGTGGAGCCATGAGCGGCGTCACAGGCTTGGCAGGTGGAGGTGAAACCTGGGACATTCCTCTTGAGTCTCCCAGCTCTCCTGATAGAGCCCTCTGAGTCTGGCAGTTCAGGCAAAGCCATTCCTCCTAGAATCACAGTTAACAGTGAAACAGGTAAGTGTGAAAGTGGTTATCACACTGTTATAAGGTCACAGGTTTATTCAGCCACTAGTGAATAAGAAATAAGCCCATACTGCAATACAGCTGGTATAATAGATTGCCATCGTCATAGGTATCAGAGACATAATCAAATTGGCAATTACTCTATTGACTTTAGTCCCCTTATCAAAAAAAGTACATTCATTTAACAGAAATATGCTCTTTGGAATGATACATACAGGCTTAACTTGCAACATTGCCATTTAAAATGTATGCAATCCTCTGTAAAAAAAAACATTTGCTAATAAAAATCCATGGAGATTCAAGAAAAACAACATGTCTCTCCAACAACCTCTCACTAAAGAGAGGGGTGCCGTAAACACCTCACCACACAAAACCACAGCGCTGCACTTGGCTCTGCAGAGCAAGGAGAAGGCTTCTCAAACGCAGAGCAGAGCAGGAGGAGCACATTCACTGCTACCTTTCACTACCCTTGTGTGTCAGCGGATTCTCACGCACCTCAGAACACACAAGTGCAAATGTGCAGACGTGATAGCGTGGCTCGTGTGCATCTCATATACCAATACGTTCATACATATCTTATTGTCTGTAAGATGAAGGCCTGTAGCTTTAATATCTTCTTCTCCTCGCTGTCATCCTCTAGTTTCAGCTTTCAGTCCAGCTGTGTGTGTGTGTGTGAATGTGAGTGTGAGTGTGTGGGAGGGGGGGTCCCGTCTTTGTTTACAAAAACAAGAATTAAATGTCTCGCATGTCTGGTCTCTCAGATAATGTTACCACTTAACGGTAACATGAACTGTTCATTAACTCCAGTTTGTAGCTGTAATGGAATTGCAATTCATAATTGTTGCTGTATTGATTTCATAATTTCATTTATAATCAATGAGCTGTATGCATACATCAATGTATGCATATGTCAATGCTGATATATACACTCATGGAATATCATTTTTAAATGCACCTTTTCTCAAGGATTCAATCAGAGGTCATGGCCTGCATGACAATCATGAACAGCCCTGGGAATAGTTCAACAACCAAGACAACCAAGATAAAACAAGAAACCCTCAAAAAACATTCAACCCTTTCTCAGAAACGTCCAACTTGTGCTTCTATTAAACATGAAAAATGTAGAAGCGTGCCAGGAAAACAGAGAATCACAGATCAAAGGGTTGAGTGTACAGATGGCTAAGCGAGAGCCATGTGTTTCTAAATGCTGCAGCCTTGCTCCTCCTCCTCCTCCCCCTCCCCTTCCCTCTCCTCCTCCTCCTCCTCCTCCCTCTCCTCCCTATCTCTTGGTCTAAAT
>OMOU01075935.1:12500-15827 GCA_900312585.1 Malacocephalus occidentalis | reverse complement strand
CGTCGCCTGACCAGCGGCGGTTGGATCGAGGTGGTCCCCGGGCGCTGCACTAGCTGCCCACCGCTCCTGGCCTGACCGCGGAGGAAGATGGCCATGGATGGGTTAAAAGCGGAGGACCAATTTCACGGTGACACCTATGGGGGCGTGTGTGTGTGTGTGGGGTTGGGAGGGCCGCCATGCACGGGTGTACAGGCATGGTGTTAACTGCGACAATAAAGACGGGGGGTTGTCCGTCCGGTAATTATAAAAAAAAAAAAGTAAGCAGCCTGCGCCAATGTAGAGCAAGGCTGGCTGGAAACGTACAAAACTGACGTACAATTCCTGTGGATAGACGGTGATGCCACAAATAACAGGGTATTTTGTGAGATTTGCACTCCAGCTAAAACCATGAAAGCCCTGAAAGTTACTTCACGCTTGACTTTCAGCGACAAGGGTGCTTGTGTGTGCCAGTGTTTGCTGTTTATCTTGGGCATCGAGGGTCAGGCGTTCAATGTTTGAGAGCACCCACCATCTGTAACATAATCAGAGCCAGTACAAGGCACGAGAAAGGCAGATAAAACGATCTGATCACATCACCACTGCTATGACGTACATGTTTTGTTGTTATTTAGTCAAAATGCCATTATATTGCCATTGAAAATGCAATAATAGGCATAGCAGGATGCAACCCACAGTTTTACAATCTTAAATAAATAGCCCCCTCACAATTTGTAACTGCCCCCTCATTTACTTCATCCTGGCGCCGGGCCTGCTTCTGATGCAATTATGTTGAAAAGGAAACAGTCTCAAACAACAGCAAAACGGTGTTAAAACTTCAGTAGAAACTTGAATTATTCACCATGTATAACAAATGAACATCTGTAGTGTTGTGTCATCAACTATTTATCTTGTCCCCTGATAGACTTTTAACTCAATGTTATGACCCACATATTTTAACAAATACGTCTGACATGAAAAGCACACTGGACCTGAGGTTAGGCTTACCGCACACTGGATTTAATTGGTTGGCATTGGCTCAATGGGCGAACTTGGACTCTGCATAATATCTGCAAAACATCACATTGACAAAGTGAAAAAGTCTATTTTCCTGTTCTCTTGGAGACCATTAGCTGGCATCTATCTGTCATTAGTCTTCAGTGGAACCTAAAACACACAGGTAGTCAGAGAGGTGTGCTGTGTCCATGCTGGCCCAGCATCTGTTCCATGCCCCTTCAGAGACCAAACCTTCCAACCAACCTTTTACGATACACAAACCGTGGTTTTCTGTTCTGAGTGGATGTACTCAAATACCCAGCTGCTGTTAAAACAATGTATTCCACTTAAATATCCATGCATCCTCCTCTATTTGTCAAGTTCTCTCTCTCTCTCTCTTTCTCTCTCTCTCTTTCTCTCTCTGGGGCTTGCATGATGGGTTCTACGGCAACACATGGCCATACTCACGCACGTGATGGTAAGAGGCTAGCTACTCGGGGCTGATGAACTGTACGATTTAAAAAGGTTAATGGATTTCTACAGCTGTGAGAGTGTGCCTTAATCGTGCGCAAATTAGGCTTCGTTCTAATTGGCTCCCCTAGTGCTTCTCCTCTCAATTAGCTGCTCAACCTCTCCTCTCATTGGGCCTTTTTTCCTCCAGTGTCCGGGTGGATTTGTGAAGTAGGGCGGTCGAGTCACATAGCGGTCAGGGCCCAACAGAGGGTCCACTTCTCCTCGTCAGGGCTGTTGAGTCACACTGAATTAGTATCACCAAAGGGGAAAAGTTAAGACGTGCTCACTATAATTTCAAAGAGTATCTTGCAACGCAAATATCTTCTGAGGTTTTTGGATGGAATGGTTGTGTTCCTGTGTGTGCGTATCTGTGACGTGTGTGTGAGCCTTTATCAAGGTGTGACAATGGAGGAGGGTTTATTTAAAGAAACCTGATCTGGAAAGATAGGGCATTACCATGCTTCATTTCTAACCTTTTTTCATCACTTTCTGCCTCTGTATAGTTTTGGTGTTTTGACATTTATCTTTTCCTTTGCCCATATTCCTTTCCCGCCACTAATCTTCTTCATCAGTATGTACGATAAAAATCACCACCCCTGTTCATTATTTTCAAATAATGGAGAAATGTTTACAGGTTACAGTTAACTAATTACAGTTACCAACTGTAATTAGATGCTACTTTCATCTTTCATATTTTTGTATCGACTTTATCATCCAAAATGAAAATGTTATAGTTTTTACCGCTGTTGTTGTTGTTGACGTTCGATTTGGAGCGCAGTCATTTGGAGCCGTTACAAAGCAGAGGTGTCCTGTTAGCAGAAAAATAACACACACACCGACATTATTGACCGATCAGGATCAAATATTCAACAACGCTGCAGCTATAAGCAGTTAAAGAATACATAGCAAAGTTCTTAATGACCCATGGCTGACAGGCTAAATAAATGGCCCAATTCCATGAAGGCATTTTTTGTGTGCTAATGGTTATCGCCATAGCTTTAAGTCATGGCTATAACAAGACGGAGAAAGTTAACACAACAACGGGGAGCAAGTGTCAGCCTGAGGCTACAGACACAATATTCTATATTGCACATTTTGAAATAATGAATCGGCTTCAGCCCTTTATGGAGAAGCCTTGCTTAATTCAATCAAGTCAAGTGTGTGTTGGTGGTTTCCTCTGCAACACTTTTCAAAACGAAAAGTGGGTGGTTAAAAAGTTAGCGTTATTTATTATTATTTAAAAGAGAGATGTGTGGCGACTTGTATTGCAATTGTGTTTTAATAACAATGTGCATAAATAATTCCATTGTCCCGGAGAACAACACTAACATCGGCGTTGGCTGTAAACGCAAACGCTTTCTAAACGCTTCAACCGCAGCGCATCACAGGGACGCCTCTGAGATCCGGGCTGCGCATTTCATCCACTCCAACCTCCGGGGAGACAAAGGCCTATTTATCCCATGGATATTCCAATGCTGTGTTCGGCTGTTTAATGTGCTGTAATGTGATCCTGGTGCCCCTTGTGTGCTGTGTGCTGTGTGCGTGTGTGTGTGTGCGTGTGTGTGTTCGTCTGATGGACATGGTCATGACCCAGTCAATGTCAGGCCGCTACCCGATGACATTCATGCGCGCACAAAACGCACACAAAACTAAAATAATACAGTGTGCCGATTCACTGTGTGTTCAAATTTGAGATCTGTTATCGTGCAAATTCTTTATTGCATAATCAATTTAATTTCCAATTTCTTGTGCAAGCACAGGAAAATTACTAAAATAATTCATTACATTTTGGAGTTGTTATTTCATATTTCTGATGCACTCATATTTCTTCATCATTAACTT